>BROG01000382.1:202500-360000 GCA_030159075.1 Atrina japonica
GAAAGCCGTCGCATTTGTCGTATAGTTGTTGGCAGTTTGCTGAAAGACCACGTCTCCGAACATTACAAAAATATTGTCGATTGGAAATTTCAGCATCTTTTTGTATCAACTTCAGTGTATTTATGTGTAGAATCAGGGTGATGTTAGACATTATAAGTATTATAACAAAAAAAAAACAACAAAACAACAAAAAACAAAACAGTTGTCTATGATGCTAAAAAGTCTGTCTTTCAATTTTATTAGCATTGTTGTGTAAGGAATAGAGAAATCGTATGCTTTGATACTGTGAATCTGAAAAAAGTTGAATGCCTTCAAATTTTCTAAAGATTGTTTAAGATTTTTAAGTATCCACATATAAGTGAACTGTAAATTGAGATTATTATTTATGGAATTATTACAATTAAAAACCATGTCAATGGGTTCATATAACACTTATGTTACAAATAAACTGAATGATATAGATAATAATGTAAAAAGTCTCAGATACCAAGATATAAATCACTAGGATTTCCAGGATATAGGAACAAATCTGGTAAAAAAAATGGACAAACGCTGACCTATTGAAATCAAGAGGTGGGATCAGGTGCTATGGAGTAGTAAGCATCACCTGTCGACCGGCCACAACCGCCGCAGACAACATTTCTACATAATTGGTACAGAAGTCTCAACAACTGCCATCGAACAGATAACTCATCATTTCACTTAGTGAAACAGAGTAGTCACAAACAAGACTATTATACCGACTGTAAAATTTGCGGAACGTTGACATCAAACACGGTTCTCGATATCCCTGTGTCAATAATTTTTCCATGCGTAGTTTACCTCTGCATATGAAATGTTCATATGTTGAATACGCACTGGCAGATGGGATCATTTGTGAAATATAAACTCCATATGCGGGTTATTGTGTGTTTTAGTTTCTAGTTCGCTGGGAAATATCGCATTGGCATATGTATGAAAATTGTCATTATAAATTGACAAAGCGTCTATATATATATATATATATATATATATATATATATATATATATATATATATATATATATATATATTCATATATTCTTCATTTAGAGTTTATATCAGTCTATAAAATAAAAACATTATAAGTCATTCATATTTTATTCTTTTTACACATATAATTATTTCATTGTAATATATTTTACCTGAATGACACCCGATTCTGAGTTTGAAATTCGTTCCCGGAAGGTGAGGAATTTCCAAATGTTTTATGTGTTGCAGTAAATCTATGGCCATAGTACCAATCTCTGAGGCATGACGATTGCTATTAGGTCTTGGAACACCTGATTAGAATCATGAAATTTACATTTATATTTACTATATCTATGAATATAGAAAATCTCAGATACCAAAGTATAAATCAATAGAATGTCTAGGACATAGATACAAATCTGGTAAAAATGGACAAATACGGACCTCTGGAAACCAAGAATCACAATTCATATGATAAAAATATGTGCTATCGAATCGAGAGGCAAAATGAAAAATTACAATATTTCTTAAACCATTAATGTCAAAATACTATTCCAAATAACATAATTTATCTATATCCTAATGGATATTGTATTTCTGAAGTCAGAATTTGGGTAATGAATTTAGAAGTTGTCTTAAAACAAGATGTTGATAAAACTGTCATGATATCTGTAGGACGCAATCTTATGACGTAGTTTGAATGGTTGACGTTGGCGACGACACGCACACTGGCTTCATAATTATAATACGTATATCGGGCGATGTATTCCATGGCTACTTAAAAAAGTATATGGCGATATACCAAAATATAGCATACAAATATATGAAGACATTTTAACAGAAAACATTATGACTGCACTTACCAGATACAACCATGTAGGCATCACCTATTGTCTCAACCTTGTACACATCATACATTTCAATTCTGTGGTCAAAACACAGGTATAAACTATTCAACATGTCGACTGTCTAAAAAGTAAATGAAATATAATTGAATTTTTTTTTTGAAGTATGGGAGTGAAGTAACCAAACATGAGTGTGCTGACTGGAAAGGGGAATCTCATAGTTGTAGTCATAATGCATATACACTTTTATCATAGGTAATACTGCTTCACTGTTGTCCAACATTCAGTAACATGTACTATGTTCTTTATCTTTTCACTTAAAATTTGTTAATAAGAAATAACTGTTTTTAAAATGTTTTTAAATCATACTATTTTGTCTGTTCAGATAGTATATATATATATATATATATATATATATATATATATATATATATATATATATATATATATATATATATATATATATATATATATAAAGTATGGCAACGAAATGAGTTTAATTTTTTCTCCGTATATTTCATATAAAACTATAAAAAAAATAAAAACTATTGCAAAGCCATTTCAATAAAATTTTCCCATTAACGTTTTAAAATTTTTGTGTGATTGATTTGGTGTAAATTTCCATTGTTTCGTTTTAAGTACTTTTGCTGGATACAAAATTGTAAGGTTTTTTTAAATATGTATAGATAGGGAATTATGAAATATAAAATTGAATTTTCTGTTAAAATTTCTGAATCGAATTCGAATTTTGAATTTTGAATAGTTTTATATGATGGCGGCCAGTTTTTAAATGGCGGAAGAGATAATCTGCTTACAATATACCCGGGAAGAGACCACCGACCTTACGCAAGTAAACTTGCATATTTTCTCACAAAAATCAGCTTCGGTTCCAGCGGGACTGGAACCTGCACTGACCAGAAGTGACAACCTTCATGGTTCAAACCGCGATGCTCTAAATACTCGGCCATGAAGGCCCTTAGAAATTTCAAACATTAGGAGCTAATACCCCAAATAACTGTTAAATATATTTAATTTTACCAATATTGATTTAGAAATGACTTGACATGAATGTTTTTGAATATTTGCTGAATCATATGAAATATGTAAAAAATAAAAAAATAATACCTTTTGTCACTATACTGTATATATATATATATAAATCTTGTCTGCGTCCTTTTAAATGACATATTCATCAATTATTTTCCATTCTATATTTTTTGTACAACAGTGTACGAAATTTATTCAAATTTGAGAAAATTAATATAAATATTTATTTAAATTGCCACAATTAATCAATAAAGCCATGTTCTAAACTTTATTTAACATACTTGCAAAGGTGAGCTTTGCGATGAAATCTGAGTGAAGCCGACTATATCGCTGAAGAAAATTGTAGCTTCTGGATACAATTCTGCGTCAACTTGTTCATTTTTCTTCAGTCGCTCTGCTACAGAGATAGGTAATAACTGATACAACAATGTATCCGTCCGTTTTTTCTCCTTATTCAATGCCTTTGTCCTAAATAAATGATACGTTATGATATATATATATATATATATATATATATATATATATATATATATATATATATATATATATATATATATATATATGTGTGTGTGTGTGTGTGTGTGCGTGTGTGTGTGTACATGATATAGAGTTGGTACATACAATGTACCTTTGAATGATATATGCGTGTTACATATCACGTGATATGCATATGAATATCTAATTTCTATTTTCGGAAATTAAAACTGCTTGACTAAAACACTGCCTTCTCTTCTTACACGTTCTGTCACCTTTAGGCTAATTGCCAACCTTCGACAAAGGTACTTGGCAATATACAATGAAATGTATAAATTCAACTGCATCAAAATCGACAACAAATAAACGCATATCTCTACAATTACAATACAACAAATATACAATATACAAATAACATCAACATCACAGATAATCGTCGAAATCTGAAGAGAACGAGTCATTTACGATTTAGACTGATAAAAAAATTATCGAATTTCAAGATCAAATATCGAAGTGAGAAGTTTACATCTGTATATGAAATGTTCATATGTTGAAAACGCCCTGGCATATCGGATCATTTGTGTAATATAAACTCCATATGCGCTTGACTGTTGGATGTTACTACTTAAATATGAACAAAAAATAGTTGTCTATGATGCTAAAAAGTTTTTCTTTAATTTTTTATGTGGAATCGTTGTGTTAAGAGTAGAGAAGTCGTATGTTTTGATATTGTGAAATTGAGAAAAATTGTGTCTTCAAATTTTCTAAAAGTTGTTTAGAATTTGAAAGTATCCACATCTGATTTACACCGCTTCTGGAATAAGCAACTGTACAGTATTGCTTTCAATATCATGGGAAGGAGTAAAGATAAATGTTTGGTAGAATATTTGCTGGATCTTGCTATGTACCTCTGCTTACATGGGGTTTTATGAAGTAAAACATTTGGAATTCTTGACTTTTTCATTATAGGAGAGTGAAGAGAATAAAAAGTAAAGGTATAACAATATCTAATGACAACATATAAAATAGTCTTAATATATTGCTCGCTTCTTAATTAGAGCAAAGGAAAGTTGAAGTAATGAATAGAAGCTTGATGTCATACCTGTTAGCTATAGAGATTGAGTAGCTCTGAATATCAGATGTGAGATAGTAAACTGCCAAAACAATTAGAGGACAAACAACGATGACCGCACCAAATATTCCAGAAATAGTCAATATACTTCGGAGATTCTCTGTGGCACGATTTGACAATATGATATCTATTTCATTTCCTAATGCTTTCTGTGTTTCACGGACAACATCTTGATATTTTGTCATATTTTCGAACCACCATTCAGCCATTTCTATAGAACCATTTGGGTAAGAACTTTTATTGGAACGAATTTCAAGTCGCATATCGCGAACAGTGATCAACATCGCCGTGCTTTGTGCCATTAATGATTGGTACATTTCAAAAGCTAGAGCTGAGTACCTTCGGCACGACTGGAATGTTACGTTGGCAGAGTCTTGAGCTTCTACAAACAACAAGTAATCATCTCTTGTATCAAACTTCCCATGGACATAGAATGTGGTGCCAAGACCGCGTTCTCGGCCGATAAATTCACTTGCTACAATAATTTCTTGATATGCTACCAGAGTTTTCCATGTTGAACCAAAACGTGCTTCCGAGATTGCGTCATACAACCAGCCGATAAAGACATCGATTACATCTGTGTAAAACAACAGTTCATCTTTCGGTTTCCGGTTATATGTATCTAGTTGATAGCGATGGCGGTTGAGGAAAGAGAGAAATGCGTCACGAGACCTAAACTCGCTTCTTTTGTTTTTTGGACTAACCGGCCATGAAGACAAATTTTCCAAAGCGAAATCGGTATCAGGATACCGCTTTAATAAAAAATTCTTGGTATCTGGACTTATTTTACTGACATATAATGAACTCATATCCCGTTCTCTCTGTAGATATCGGAGAAGTTGTCCAAGGTCCAAACTGCAATTTAATGATTGATTTTGTGGTTACAAAATTGACTATTATATAGGTATTGCCAACGAGTTAAAAACAAAGAATAAAAGAATGAAATTATTTAGTAAGACCGATATTGTTTGTAAAAAGTGCATGGTGAAATGAAATGTATATATATATATATATATATATATATATATATATATGTAATATATATATATATATATATATATATATATATATAGATAGATAGATAGATATATATAAATATCCTCAGTGTGTTTAAAAAGTTGTCCCAACTTCAAATGTCCATATTAACATTGCATTTTTGAAAGCTAAGACCTATGAGGTCAGAACATATCTTATGACTTCATCGATGACTTCATCATAAATTAGCATTATTTGGTTTTACTAACAAAATAGATGATGAAAAGTTGAAGAAGAACCTTCATTTTGATTGAGTTTGTTTTGAGTATACCAATCATGCTCAAAGGGATCTTGATGGCTTAAAACATGTAATAAGGATACAATTACTAGGTTCCCTTTGGATATACGTGAAAATGTTTCCCGGAACTTCCTGGATAGGTTAGAGTTAGTGATAGAGAAAACAATGGGCATTTGGAATATGTAATGAAAATTTCGTTTAACTGGTAAATTTACAAAATGTGTATTATACACATATATTTTCCGCACTGACAATTTTTGATAATTTCTGTCTACCAATTGGTACCTCTTTAAAGATAAGTGCGTTATTTTGTTAGAAATTTGTATATACGCGTATTATATATTTTTTACATTTGTTCAAAAGTTTGATCATAAGTCAGCTGATTGTCTTAATGTACACTTACGAGTAGCGCAAGGTTTGGCGGATCTCGTTGGATTCCATGTAATCCTTTACAGATGTCACGAATGCATTTCCGGTCATTCCAATCAGCACAATAATCGGTATAAGAACTATTGTTAACATTTTCAACATTTGTTTCCTTTTTCCAGCATCTGTGATGGGATTGCCTTGAAAAATATTATGACAAACATTAAACAAATGTATCTGATTGCTTCTTTTATATTGTATTTATAAACCTATATATTTTTGCAAAGTTAAATTACTACCAAAGTCAAATCTATCATGATTAATAAATGGCTATAAATATTTATAATTTTTACTATTTTCTTCGATCGAAATTTTCTCAATATCGTCATAAAAAATCATCATCATCATCATCATCATCATTATCATTATCATTATCATTATTATTATTATTATTATTATTATCATTTTATAATTCAATAAACTAGATTGAAAAATATTCTGGTATCTCTGTTGTTGTCTCCCATATTGAAAACTTAGATGTCGCTGCTGTAGATGTGGATCAAATACACCATCTCATTTTAAACACCAAATGCAATGCAATGTATTTGTCATAAATATTGTTATGTGAAATGTTTGTTGATTTCTATTCCATCTGTCTATAAGTGTACATTTAGATATATCATTTGGCCTTGTATGATATCTCTTTTTCTTTCGGATATTACATTTATGTTAAATTCAAGCTCAACTGATGAAGTCTCATTGACAAAAACGATCGTATTGAGCATTAGTTTTGGCCGATCTTGTAATACTATAACTTTGGTATCGTTCATTAATAACAATAAATACATACCCCTACAAGCTACTTCACATCGATTTCGGCCTTGTGGTAAAGACAACATATCAATGATAGCCATATTCAACTGGGACTGGGTCATGGAGCCCATGGAACTTGCAATAGAAGGGACTTCTTTGCTTGCCTTTGATGACGGCCGCACTTTCATATCTCGTTTCCTAAAGAGCATCATTTTCGCAGTTTAAAGTAAAAATCTGTAAAATTACAAATTGTAAGAGAGAAGTCGACAAAAACAAATTACATACAAAGTCACACATAAACGACAATCCAAAATCTACCTAATATTTTAATTGATACTACTGCAATTCGGAATAAACAGATTCTAATATATACGATCTTAATAGATAATTGTGATGTTCTACACTCTTCTTAACATATTTATCGTTATACAAATAAAACCAATAACAACAATATATATCTGTGTGTGTGTGTGTGTGTTCATAAAAAAGGCAGAGAAAATAATTCAAAATTTCAACGCAATAATATGTTTGATCAGATATCAAATATTCGTAATAAATTCAAACAACAACCTACCTGTACTTGAATATACGTCCAGTGTGTTTAAAACCTCAACTCAACAATATGTATTAAAATTGACAGGTGGAGAAGTCAATCCTAGGTTGCCATGTGAACATTTGTCACGCACAAGATGCACCTGTTGAAAGTAATTACATACATGGTATTAAGATGTAATGATTAAGACGCAGTGGGTATAAAATGAGATACAAGAACAATATTCAATATTTCTGATATTTAAAAAAAATATATTTACCTAGTTTAGTGTATGAACTTAGCTTATTTGTCATTTTGTAATCGTGTTATTTGTAATGGCAAACACTCTACTCGATTTTGGAAAGTAAAATTTGCTTTCTTCTTTATCATTGTAATCAGTTATAGATACACATACTAATTACAACTTATTTTCTATATGACCGGGTAAATGTCTGCATGTAAAATAGAACATTTTCAATCTAAGTTACCCGATTTGAGATTCCTTGATCTAGCCAGCTAGTCGTAGTAGAATAAGTAGTCATAGAGACAGTAGCGGTAGAAATGGTAAAAGAAAATATGTTACCCAGTGGAAATCGTTTCTTTCTAAATTTAGTGCTTTCTCAATTTCAATTTCATATAATTATCACTTACATTAACGAGGGACAAAATCAATATCAGTCGTGACATGCGTTAATTGTCGCCTAAATGATCAACAACAACAACAAAAGTGCATGTAATTTCTTTTGTCATATTTTTGGAAATTAAAAATGAGTATACGGCTACATGTTTTCAATTGATCATAAATGCACAATCTTTTTAGTTGCCGCCTTCCACTTATGATTTTGATATAAAAGTTATTTCAGTTGTTTAAAAATCCAAATTACTTTCGCTAATATATTTACAGGTCTTCATGAGGAATTTTAAATATATTTATCAGAAAAGTAAATTAATCAATCGACTTGATATGCAACATACTTTTGTTAATATACGCGGGAACATATCCCACACCTTGCGTTTTCCTTTAGTTCAAAGTAATTAGCATAGCAAGTAATCAATACTGTAGCAAAGTATATCTTAGGATTGACTGTAAATTATTTTTGAATTGGTTTTAAGTGGATAAAGGAATTTCCACCGAATGGAAAGGATCTGTAGCGGGATTCATCAACAGTTTATAAACGTATTTAGGAATTTTAATTTGAATTAGAAATTTATTTTAACTCATAAAACATCTTTATTCTTAGTAAATGAATAAGTTGTATACGAGTACCTCACAGCAGTCTTAACATGTAAAAACACTTAAGATCGCAAGTAAAACGATTGTCATATAAATTACAATTACAAATTAAGAGAAAGGAAAGTATAGGTCCAACAGTATAACGATCCAGAAAATTTGTGGACACCTGCTGACACCTTTCGTGGTGCCAATTACACGTAATTACTATTTTTTATTCAATATTTATTCCGTCTGCAAAAAGTTTTTTGAAGATAGGTAGATACAAAATGTCCGTTTATTCATGTATATGTCTAATTTTCTACTTTATCAAGCGCGTTTCTGTCCTGTACTAGTTCGATAAGGTGGATCCAATTTTTTTTTACACCAGTAAAAAAAATAAAGCAAAGTTTAAAAATATCGAAACCATATCCTTATATTCATTCACTATTTTAAAATCATGGATATTTAGAAGAAAAAAAATCTGATAATAGTTTGATCCTAGCTTTGTACCCAGCACTAAAATTCTTCTCGGCCATAAACGTTGAGATGTGCTGTAGACCTATTTCTTAAAAAAAGAGAAAATTCTAGTTGTCAGCTAGTTTGAAAGATTATATAAATATTCTTTAGCATTTTCTACAAAGTATCAACATTAACAAGTATATGAACATTTTATAGCATCAGAGCTCATTTCAGTTGACATTTCTTCACTTTTGTTTTGATGATCTTAAAACTTAAAACAAATGTGTTTCAGTCATCATTTTCCTATTGCAATCCTCATTCCTACACAAACATACATTCCATACACCCCCATATATATATATATATATATATATATATATATATATAATATATATAAATACTATATAATATATATATATATATATATATATATATATATAAACTTTTCAAATTGTCCCGAGACCTAACACTTCAATTCGTTAACCTAGAAACTTCATATAGCAATTCTTCAGCATATATCCTATAATTCTTCAAAGAAAACACACACACACACACACACACACACACATATATATATATATATATATATATATATATATATATATATATATATATATATATATGAAAATGTTGATAGTTATTTTGGGATTGAAGTTTTCAAATTGAGTTTGTGACTTTGACTTTTGATACCTCACGCAGGCATTCGCCAGCATATTTCCCCAATATTATATAATTATCAAAACTCATGTATCGCTATTTTGATTTGATTTGTTCAGATTGTCAAATTCTATTGTACTTATAACCTAGAAATATCACACAATTATTTTTCCCCTTAAAATACTTATTTCCTTGAACTTGAACTTCACACAGATATATTTTGGAATATTTTTTAGAAATCATCTACCTAACATTTCTGTTGTTTTTGAAAAAAAATATTTGAAATTTTCAAATTGGGCTGTGACTATATACCTTTAATTCTTCAACATATTTCTAAAATTTCCCAACATATATTATAACAAAAATCTGATTTTAGAGATATTCAGATTTAAACATTTCAAATGTCTCTTTTAAGTCACATTCCGGAGACGTTATTGTGACATTCGACATTTTCTAGATATCTATTTCTAACAGTGGAAATTAAAAATGTTAATAAAGTTGCTAACGAAATTTTATTATTGGAAAGCTTAAATTTCCTGCGGTGAGCGCGAGATATGGAAAAACATCATTAGATGTAACATTCCATATCAGGAAAACCTTATTACGCTTCAAATATGATTGGCTGACAATCTAATGAATAGTAGTGTTTTCTTTATATGTAAAAATCTCAGATAAGCACTAGATTGTTGCAACTGCTGGTGGACCGTTTGAGTTCCTGAGGGTATACATAAACCTAGTATCTGATATTTCGGTACAGCTGATAACCTTATACTAAAGTACTACTTCGAACTGATAAGAATTGAAACTCCAAATTCCCCAAAAGCTATGATAGTCATCTTTTTATACTGGTCACTCTTAGACGGATTTTGCTATACTTTTAGATTTATTATTTGGCCTTGTAGGATACCACTTTCACTTCAGAATATAGACATATATTTTAAATTGGAGCTCAAATGATGAAGTCTTATTTACAGAAACGATCGTCTTGAGCATTATAACTTTGGTATTTTGTTTATAATATTTATACCAAAGGATATCTGGTGTATATATAAAAATATCAGATACCAAAGTATGTCCAGGATATAGATACGAATCTGGTACAAATTAGAGAAGCACAGAGCTCTGGAAATCACTAGGTGGGATCAGGTGCCATGGAGGAGTAAGCATCCTCTGTTGATCGGTTACACCCGCCGTGAGTCCACTGTCTAATCCAAATGAAATACTTGAGGAACGAATCCTCGTTAAAATTGATGCAGACGTCACAACAATCGCTATCGAACAGGCAACTCAGTAGTTCACTCAGTGAATACAGTTATCAAAAACAAGACTATTATCAAATCGACCATAAAATTTGCGGAACGTTACTTTCCCTGTGTCAATAATTTATCAGTATATAGTTTAACACTGTAAATGAAATGTTCATATACTGAACACGCCCTACCATACCGGATCACTTGTGAGATATAAACACCATATGCAGGTGTTTGAGTATTATTAATTAAGTGTGGAAACTTTACAATGGGAACTATCTGTGTGTGTGTGTGTGTGTGTGTGTGTGTGTGTGTGTGTGTGTGTGTGTGTGTGCAGTAAGTAAAATTTCCAAGTAGGAAGCGTAAGTGCTTGATTCTGTTGTTTCTTTTAATTCTAGTTCGTTGATATATATATATCGCATTGACATATGTATGAAAATTGTCATTATTAATTTTTTTAAATGTTGTCGATATACATGTATAAAATTTTCAAATAAACAGGGCACCGCTAGCTTTCTCTTCTTTTGATTCAGAAGCTTCTGAATGAAGTCTACTTCGTATGAATAAAGGAACAGGTCAACCAATAAATGGCACAATTGGTTCCCATGGGAATGCCGACAGTTTCCTGAAAGACTAAGTCTCCATACATTACATATGCATATATAGTTTCCATTAAAAATTCCAGCATCTTTTTATATCAAATTCAGTGTATTTATGTATCAGAAAATGGTGTTGGACAAAATAAGTATCATGATAACCAATGATTAGTTTCATGTACCATTTTAAATGAAAAAGTGTCGTTGATGCCAAAAGGTCACTTTGTTAATTTTTAAGCGATATTGAGAAAAGAGAAAAAGAATCGTGTGTTTTGATAATATGAATTTGAGAAAAATGGTGTCTTTTAATTTTCTAAAGGCTGTTCGGAATTTTTAAGTATCCTTATCTGATTTACACCGCTTCAGGAATAAGCAACTGTACAGAACTACTTAATTTTCTCCTTAACGGCTGTCAGTATCCTTTGACCACTTTACCGTCAGCCAATCAGAGAACGCCTCAGATATTCTTATGAATATATGATGGAGTTAGGACGAAATATACACAAATGATAGATACCAGGAATTCAGCTCTCAGCTAGATATAATTATGTCATGGCACCAATTTTATGCTGATGGAATTAATGAAAATAATAGATCAGATAAACTGACCAAATTTCAGATGACAGCGACGAGAAACATATAATTAAACAGACTGATATAATGATATGAAAATGTCACTGCTCTGCTATGAAGAAGCCTGATTTAACCAAAAAATGCCAAGGCTATTAATGCTGTCAAAACACTGATACAGTGTGGTGTAAACATCACCATAAATGTAACTTAAAATGGGGGCAGAATTTCGGCCTAATGTATATCCTTTCTGTTCATCAGAGTGTAATAGAAGTAATCTAGACTAATGTAAGATTTATTTAGACTTGTACATGATGTTCAGGTTCCCGATAAGTCTATTTATAATGAAGTTTATTTTAGTTTCTCAGGCATCTTCGTTCTCGATACCTTCCCATTACCATACTATTTGAAGAATCGATAATTAAATCTGGGTGTTTCCCGCGATTAATTAAGTAGTAATATGGTAAAGAAATTTTAAAATACAACGGACGTATATTCAAATAAGTACAAAGTGCGTACAGAAAAGTTAATTTAGGAACATTACTACGCGGAATGCAACTTTAATTAAGGATTTTTTTGTTCATTTTTTGAACATCATCGGCGTATAAAAGCAATCGCTCATGGATTTTTGCCATGACCAATTGCCTTTATACCCCGATGATGTTAAAACAAAATAAAAACCAATCCTTATATTTATATATATTACCATTTTTCTGTGAAACTGTAGTCCACTGGATACTAAATTCCAGAATACTGACTTTGCGGGGCGGTGTTTTCATATGACGTAATAGCTCAACAGCTGTTTTGACATGAGAAGTAGTTCTCTTTTCTGATCGCAAATACTAAATGAAATTAAAGTTTAATTTCTTTTTTTATATATTATTTTGAACGAAACTAGTGATATGGACAATTTTTGAATACTTATACTCAGATTTAGTTCGCGATTATTAATATTCGACCATTTAGTAGTGGAGGTTAAATGTTTCAGAAGAGAATTGCCCGAATGGGCCGTGTGCAAATGGCTGTTAGGTCTACCATGTGCGATTTGGATAGCAACAGATGATCGTTGTTTACAACAAATTTTCGATTGAATTCTGATATATCTGTGGAATATACCACAGAACGTTTGAGTGTGACTGCGTAATATTCGTTCATGACAACTGGGGTAGCCATTCTACTGAACTTCACATTTTACCAATCGCTGAATCAACTGGGAAATGCCGTATCGGTGATGTTTTCATAAGTATTTCAGTATGCTGTATAGGCTAGCCCACTAGAAAATCCTTCAAATCAATTGAAACAAGACAAATGCAGATTATGTTGTGAAATAACATACTTTTTTATTTGTCTGTTTAAAAGATGATTATCGACACCTTCGTTATGGAAAATCCGTGTAGGCCTATAATGTATAGTAGGTCCATATGACATGTTATGTAGGTCAATTCAGACTTTGAACAGTATTTACCAGCTGATCATATATTTTATAATGCGAACACGATAATATAGAGTATCCCGTCAATTTACTGAGAAACCTATGAACACTGCTTATGCTCGGCATTAACATTACAAGTTGTGAAAAACAAGATGGACCTGGGAAGTAGCCTAGCAATTACAGGATTTGAGGTGAAATGAGAGCCGATTTCACACGATGCGAGTGACGAATTGTTTCTGACAGGAATATATGGTGACGGGAAAGCAAGCTCTTTATCAGAGATACTTGACAAAATTGCACTAGACCTTACCCTCCTTTTTTCTGTTCAACTTACAAGCATCGTAACTACGAAACGAATTTTCATTTTTATGGCATGTGTTTCTTTTCATAACATGACCTAGATCTATCGCAATATGGGCATGTACAGTGTGCTATAGATGCAGGCCTAGTCTTGTGTTTTCGAGTTCTTTCTGTGATTTTTGTTTTTGTTTTGTGGTATTGAATGGCTTTTAAGATTAAATAAAAATACGAAATGAATGTTTGTTATTTTATTCTTTATTGATTCATCACACTAGGTCGTTGCCACTGCTGGTGGACCGTTTGAGTCCCCGAGGGTATACATAAACCTAGTATCTGGTATTTCGGTACCAGCTGTTCATCTTATACTAAAGTAATATTTGGCACTGTTAACACCATTTAAATTCGAAAATCTTCTAAAGCTAAGATAGTCATTTTTTTTTTACAGTGGTTACTCTTAGACGGATTTCGGCTATACTTTTAGAGATATCATTTGGCCTTGTATGATACCACTTTATCTTTAGAAAATACACATACTTTTCAAATTGGAGCTCAACTGATGAAGTCTAATTGACAGAAACGATATCGTCTTGAGCATTGTAACTTTGGTATTATGTTTATAATATTTATAACCACTAGGTCGTTTGCCACTGCTGGTGGACCGTTTGAGTCCCCGAGGGTATACATAAACCTAGTATCTGGTATTTCGGTACCAGCTGTTCATCTTATACTAAAGTAATATTTTGGCACTGTTAACACCATTTAAATTCGAAAATCTTCTAAAGCTAAGATAGTCATTTTTTTTTACAGTGGTTACTCTTAGACGGATTTCGGCTATACTTTTAGAGATATCATTTGGCCTTGTATATACCACTTTTATCTTTAGAAAATACACATACTTTTCAAATTGGAGCTCAACTGATGAAGTCTAATTGACAGAAACGATATCGTCTTGAGCATTGTAACTTTAGTATTATGTTTATAATATTTATAACCACTAGGTCGTTGCCACTGCTGGTGTGACCGTTTGAGTCCCCGAGGGTATACATAAACCTAGTATCTGGTATTTCGGTACCAGCTGTTCATCTTATACTAAAGTAATATTTGGCACTGTTAACACCATTTAAATTCGAAAATCTTCTAAAGCTAAGATAGTCATTTTTTTTTTTACAGTGGTTACTCTTAGACGGATTTCGGCTATACTTTTAGAGATATCATTTGGCCTTGTATGATACCACTTTATCTTTAGAAAATACACATACTTTTCAAATTGGAGCTCAACTGATGAAGTCTAATTGACAGAAACGATATCGTCTTGAGCATTGTAACTTTGGTATTATGTTTATAATATTTATAACCACTAGGTCGTTGCCACTGCTGGTGGACCGTTTGAGTCCCCGAGGGTATACATAAACCTAGTATCTGGTATTTCGGTACCAGCTGTTCATCTTATACTAAAGTAATATTTGGCACTGTTAACACCATTTAAATTCGAAAATCTTCTAAATCTAAGATAGTCATTTTTTTTTTACAGTGGTTACTCTTAGACGGATTTCGGCTATACGTTTAGAGATATCATTTGGCCTTGTATGATACCACTTTATCTTTAGAAAATACACATACTTTTCAAATTGGAGCTCAACTGATGAAGTCTAATTGACAGAAACGATATCGTCTTGAGCATTGTAACTTTGGTATTATGTTTATAATATTTATAACCACTAGGTCGTTGCCACTGCTGGTGGACCGTTTGAGTCCCCGAGGGTATACATAAACCTAGTATCTGGTATTTCGGTACCAGCTGTTCATCTTATACTAAAGTAATATTTGGCACTGTTAAACACCATTTAAATTCGAAAAATTTTCTAAAGCTAAGATAGTCATTTTTTTTTTTTACAGTGGTTACTCTTAGACGGATTTCGGCTATACTTTTAGAGATATCATTTGGCCTTGTATGATACCACTTTATCTTTAGAAAATACACATACTTTTCAAATTGGAGCTCAACTGATGAAGTCTAATTGACAGAAACGATATCGTCTTGAGCATTGTAACTTTAGTATTATGTTTATAATATTTATAACCACTAGGTCGTTGCCACTGCTGGTGGACCGTTTGAGTCCCCGAGGGTATACATAAACCTAGTATCTGGTATTTCGGTACCAGCTGTTCATCTTATACTAAAGTAATATTTGGCACTGTTAACACCATTTAAATTCGAAAATCTTCTAAAGCTAAGATAGTCATTTTTTTTTTACAGTGGTTACTCTTAGACGGATTTCGGCTATACTTTTAGAGATATCATTTGGCCTTGTATGATACCACTTTATCTTTAGAAAATACACATACTTTTCAAATTGGAGCTCAACTGATGAAGTCTAATTGACAGAAACGATATCGTCTTGAGCATTGTAACTTTGGTATTATGTTTATAATATTCATATGTTCAGAGAAGACTTGTCCGACATATACATGGTCATGGAAAGGATTTCTAAAATGTTGTGTATTCCTACGCCAAAAAGTAAAGCGGTTAAACGCTTGGGTCACGCGACGACCGACTTGTGTTATTGAAATATGAATACAGTCGTTCTATATACTTGCAATGAAGGAAATAACAGTCGGTATGTAAATATAAGCGAATAACTTTCTTATACACATGTATATAATAAAAGGTTTTAGTTTCTGAGATATTTTCCCTTATTTTTTCTAATTTTGGTGAGTGTTTTTCATTGACACTCGGATCGAATTCAAAACCGAATAAATCGAAAAACCTCACCACTGAGTGTGCAGCGTCATACGTGCTGACATTGTGAGGGTAATCGATTCGGCCGTGTTTTGCTGTATAGCTAACACAAAATTTACTTCAAAGAAAAATCAAAATAACAACAGGGTCATCCATAGTCGCATGATCTACATTGTTACTTATATATCTAGATGATTCAACTATTTGCCTGAAATGATACGAAACGAACTACAAACGATAACCGTACTGAACAGAAACATCTTTTCATAAAACTAAAATATGAAAACAAATGTAAAAATACTGAGTGGTTCAGTTCTGTATTCCGCTATATTCTAAAATGAAGACCACGCCTACCATTTCTTATACTTGTAACCCAGTGTTGTATCTAAACTGTTTAACTACAAACATTACAACACCATGATATCAATCATCTTCAGCAATATACCGTAACATGTCCCTGTACTTCATCTATCTTCATCTTACTTTTCGGGCGTGTCACCACCTTTGATATTACTAACGTTAAAATGAAAACATCAGTATCCTATTTTAAGAGATCCTTAATTTTGAGAAGCTTCGTTCTTTCAATGGCGACAAAACTTCAATATATATTAATTATGTCGACTCGAGGCTTATGTCAGACAATTGTGCAAACAGTTTTATATTCCTATATATTTTGAGCAACCCAGTTTGGCAATTATCAATTTCCAAATTATTAATTCGAACTTTAAAATTTGTACATGCATTTGACAATGAACCAGACCTTATTTTCACAAAACCTTATAATTTTTATGCCCGTGTATAACTCTTATCTGTTATTATACGTCAATCTAAGTAGTACAAAAAAGAATTGATTTTTATTGAAAAACACAGTCACTCAGAGTCAGGGTCAATCAAAGTCAAAAAGGGTAAAAAAGAAACATCAAACCACACTTAAGATGGTGTACTTTTAATCAAAACGTCACTTAGACTAAATCACGGTTTTGTCGTGCTATAATGTGGCCACGTTCTGATCAGGTTGTACAAAGCAGTGCCAGGACAATCAGTTGAGCCCACATCACGATGTCCATACAATCTGTAGCTACCGGTAATGTAGCCTTTGTTTACACCACACTGTATCAGTGCTTTGACAGCATTGATAGCCTTGGCATTCGGAACATGGGTCATATAACTACCCATGACAGATGCGGCGAACGATATGCTGTTGTAGTTCTGAGTATGGGCACCAACACGTGACCAGCCTCGACCTTCATATACATTTCCATCTTCTCCTACTAGAAAACTGTAGCCTATATCTGACCAACCTGAAAAAAGATAAATGTATCATTTACAAGATTGTAGATTCTAGAATTAATTGAGTGAACTATTTGAGTCCCCTGGAGTATACATAAATCCAGTACCTGATATATCGGTATCAACCAATTATTGTGTACTTAATAGATATTTTGAATCTATACCATCTTTTAAATTCTAAACTTCCCAAAAGCTGAGAGAGTCATCGTTTTACAGTGATTAATTTTAGACAATTCGGGAATACATTTACGTTATTTTGGCCTTGTATGATACCGCTTTCTGTTTCAGAACTCTACATCTATTTTAAATTTGAGCTGGGATAATAAAGTGTTATCGACAGAAACAATTTTATTGAGGATTTGTTCAGCCCCCTGGCATTAATAAAATAACTTTGGTATTACATTTAAAATAAAATTCGAACTGATTTACACTGTTATTTTCAAATGACATATCTTTGTTAGTTTGTTTTGATGATGATAAATTTTTATTGTTGTATATAAGTGTATTGGGTTTTATGCGTATATACAAATCTGCTTTGTTTATATATTCTGTTCTTTTCTTTAATTTATTTTGATAACTACAATTGCCTTTGTTTAAAGACATGCCAAAAATGAAAATGTGACAACACACATCTGCCTGTTAATCGATATAGAATTCCTGTTTTCTCTGCTTGCACTAAGCATATGCGTACATACGCATATTTTGTGTTATTACCATCGACATTGGACTTACAGAGTACTTAGATATTATAAAAAGGATTTCATTATATCCTTTAAATACCTCGAGAGTCCATGTGATAGTTTTGTATCCCTCTCAAAACTCTCGCACATGATGTAAAATCGTGACAAGTAGCTCCCTCTGTGTGATGTACAAAGAACAAACTGACAGGTGTATGGATATGGGTTACTGACTTTGGTTGTCTGGCTCCCCAGCTGTCTCGGGAATATATCTTTACATTGCTACAACCACCTATGTCTGTTGCTGTAAAATATTGCAGGAAACTTTTCTATGTGGCTTATTTGTATAATGATAAAACTAACAGGGATACTCTTATACATGTACAATGCATTAAAGTTGCATTTAAAGCAATTCGATATTCGAATTCAATATTGAAATATATTTTAGATAATTTACTACTACTACTGATGATGATGATGGTGGTGATGATGATAATGATGATGAAATAATCGGATGAAGAACATTTTCAGTATCAAACCTGTATGAGAAGTACAGCATCTTCTGTGAGCATCGCCACTGCACTTTCCACTTATATAGGACCCATCGCAGTGTGAATGGTCATCCTGACAATGTCCACCAATAGTTGTACACGCCGAATCACTGCCTACGGATTAAGAAAAAGTGACGGTCTAGTAATTAAATTGTTACGCCCTAGTGATTTACAAAGAGTAACGGTCTAGTTAATTTATAAAGAGTAACTCTAGTAATTAAAAAGAATTACTGTCTAGTAATTAACAAAGAGTAACTGTCTAGTAATAACAAATAGAAACAGTCTAGTAATATACAAGATTAACTGTCTAGTAATTAACAAGATTAACTGTCTAGTAATTAACAAAGAGTAACTGTCTAGAAATTAAAAAGAGTAACTGTGTAGTAATTAACAAATAGTAACTGTCTAGTAGTTAACAAAGAGTAACTGTTTAGTAATTAAAAAGAGTAACTGTCTAGTAATTAACAAATAGTAACATCTAGTAATTAACAAAGAGTAACTGTCTAGTAATTAACAAAGAATAACTGTCTAGTAATTAACAAATAGTAACTGATTAGTAATTAACAAGAGTAACTGTCTAGCAATTAACAGAGTAACTGTCTGTAATTAACAGAGTAACTGTCTAATAATTAACAAATAGTAACTGATTAGTAATTAACAAGAGTAACTGTCTAGTAATTAACAGAGTAACTGTCTAGTAATTAACAAAGAGTAACTGTCTAGTAATTAACAAATAGTAATTGATTAGTAATTAACAAGAGTAACTGTCTAGTAATTAACTAAGAGTAACTCTCTAGTTGAAATAATTAGTGAATGGTCATTCATAGCTTGCTACGTGTGAAAGCACACATTTTAATCACGCGTAGATATATAGATATGAATATAAATACAGAAAAGTCACCTTCGTATTCTTCTTCATGACAAGCACACACATACATGACCGAAATTGTATAATATTTGATAAATACAATATAACATTCAAAGTCCTGTCTCAGAGAGAATCAATCAAAATCCTAACATAATCGTCCACATAGGGGTGGGGTAAGATCTTTTGATAAATAATTATTTTTTTTATATTTGTGTCATTGGGAGTTTGTTCATTACATCCAGTTCCTGTCTAGACTTGTGCTATTTATAGTTACACATGCTTTTATAAATATGATTACAATTGTTATTAAAAAAAATTGAGACTGTACTGGTCAAGATGAAATTTCTAAAAAATACAATAACAATTTAATCTAAGTAACAAGAGGCAAAATGCCATTATCGGTCATCTGTGTAAAAAAAAAGGTTACACTAAGACTAGACTGATCATTGATTCATGATATTTTAAGATATACTATGGTACCGTTTTATTCATGGGCTTCTCATTATGTCATCAGGAGATTATGCATATTCATTACTGCATTACCCACGTGACTCAAGACTACATGAGGTACTTTGGGGTCAACGATTTTACTAATAAACAGTCTCAGCGTCCGACGTTCATTTTAAAATATTTTTATATTTAAAGTAATATCTCCCAGAAAAGGAGATAAACTAGAAATCTAACCGTACATTGATGGAAAATGTGTCTACTTAAATTCCCCTTAAGTGCCTCAACGTGTGAATCGAGTAACTGTGTTAAATGGATTTTAAGTCAAAAAGGAATTTGTTTGGTATATAAGCCTAGTTGAGGGGCTTGTGTTCAAAGTTCCGGTTATTCATATTTGACCGTTCCCGAACCTGAGCTAAATGATATATAGATATATATCCGCTGAGAAGTTTAGCAGAAAACCGCATTTCATGCAATTTTGCAAAATACTGGTAAATACAAGGCAAATTGGCATATGTTTACAAACACAACGAGTCTAAATCATATCATAACAGGGGTGAGAAGGTACTTGTCACAAAAGAAATAAAGATTCAGTAATGCAAGGGGTCCATGCAATGCAATATGTTTTACCTGTACGACCTATTTTTGGAAAATAAACCGTATTGTTTTGGTTTTCGACCTGAACCGGGATCTTCCACTTTACTTTGGTAGACCTGTACACTTCAAAATTTTAAACATAACAAAAACATTGGATGTCGCACTAGCAATAGTAATTGTTGGTTTGTTGAAAAGAGATAATCGTACTCAATGATTTCTGATGCTGATTTCGAAAGTTTTGGCTCTGGTAATTTTGCTTTTTGCATTTATTATATATTTTATTCTTTAGGCTATATTGTTTTTAGACTGTATCCAGTGTGGCGGATGTTAACCAGGGAAATGGTACTAAATTTCTCCATATGAACTTTAGTCCATTTTAAGACCCCAATTGGATCTAACTTCCATTCATTCGGAATCCATAGAAAACTCCTACCACCCTCTTCATATATTTTTGCATACAAAAGTATCAATCAGTTCTGAGTTAATAAGCCGATCGTATAAAACTGCATCCTGTCAATTGAAGAACCCCTCATAGTGTCTTGTATATTGATTGATACCGTTTTTATTTGAAAACTTTGTATCTATTGATATTAACTTATCAATCATGCATACAAAATCTGAAGGTCATCTGATCTTTGGTTCATCAGAAAAACATGCTTAAAATAAACGAAGTGTTTTTCCTTTTTGGGGTCCATATCGGTTCTTGTCTTTCGCAAATATGATGCTACTTCACATGGTATTACTTCCTGTCAAGTTTCGTACAAAATATTTTTAAAAATTCAGTAAAAACTAAAATTTTCTATTAACTTTGGTGACTATGATCTTGAACCCCAATGACTTTTAAAATTTTATCAAAATGGTCCATAGATAATTTCTAACATCTTTCTTACACATATCGGTATACACATGATAAATCAATCGGTTATTGGAAGAAGCCTTGTGACTTCTTCACGGACATATTTCGTTTTCATTCGCAATTGATTTGTGCAAAATATCATTGACTTAGCTGAAACATGCTCGTGGACAGTTTTGATAAATTAATCTGAGCTAGGCGCTTAATTAAGTAACTTGCATTACATAGCTTATTATCAGGATTTAACGGAGAAATTTTAAATTCACTGAGTGGGGAGCCGAACTGAATAAATCCTGAATACGATATATTTCTAACTGTGTCACTCCTAAGCAATGTGAACAACTATTGCTGACCCCAGAATTCCATTTGTGTCGTTGCGTAACAACGACAGACGAAGTTCCGAATGTATATGAACTGTCTAAAACTCAATGGAATACGTAAACAAACGCAAGACAGCACGATTTAAAAGTGCAAAACGACACGAAAACATTTCTTATTCTTTCAGAAGCCATGGGAAGTAAATTCTGATAATGATTTCTTTACTTTACGATCATACGTATACGCTTATGCCTACAAATGCTGCTAGTCCATTCGACGTGTCTTTTCGTAGTTTTGACTGTAATTTGAGCAAAGTGAACCACTTTAGACCTATTGTTCTCTCCTAATTGAAAAACTGAACATTACTCTACTACATATCTTTTAAATTGTGCCACTTTTGGTAACAATCTCATTGATTTTTAGTATTATTATCCCAAGGGCCATAGGTCTTCTTTTCAACGCTGACACAGTACTTTTTCAACACATTTTGTTTACATGATGACAGGACTATCATATATGATAATGACAAGACATTGCTAAAATAAAAATGTTCAGAAGTGACGTACCTTAATGGTATTTCATTGTTAAAATACAAAGACATCATATTGTGATGTAAAGACATTTACAATAGCTACCTGAGGCTGGCACACAACATCTCCTTGTGGAATGTCCAGTGCAGAGGTTACTTTGATAGGTACCAGAACACGAGAGGCTGTCTTCCTGGCATGTTCCTCCCCTACTTGTGCAGTAGTAATCGCTGCCTGTCAAACAGTCAACAAATTATTTTAAGTGTAAATAAAACATTCAGGTGATAGATTAACTGACAACATTGTATGGGTCTACCAGGATCACATACGGGCTTTGTCTCAATAACCGCCATAAAATAAGTAACTCAACATTTCACTTAGTGTTGTTGTATTGTTGTTTAACTCAAGACTCAAGAATCATTCACACATATTGGGACGTCACCAAATGCCAGTAAAGGGTTCTAAATTTTGACTAATACTTTGCACTTACGGTCACTGATCAGTGAGGGTTCTTTACAGTGCCGACACAAACTGTGACACGGTACCTCAGTCTTTACTGTCTCATCCGAAGGACAGGAAACCAACCTGCCGCCGGCTGGACTCGAACTCACGACCTCACAATTAAGAGTCGAGCGCGCTACCGACTAAGCCAGGTCGGCTAAGGATTACAGTTTAACATCCCAGCTCATATGATAGACATACATAAACTGTTCAGATAAGATTTTTCGAATAAATTATCAATACATTAAAGACAACTTTACTTGAAATAATTCGAATACTTCAAATGTGAGATTCCATTACAAAGGACGATACCAAGTATAAGATAATATATCAAGCGATTGAAAGTTCCAACTTTTTCCTTGGAATTTCCAACTTTTTTCTCGTTTTGCCAACTTTAAAGTTGCCTTTTCCAACTTTTTTCTTGGAATTTCTACCTTTTTTCTTGGCTTTTCCAACTTTTTTCTTAGAATTTCCAACTTTTTCTCGTTTTGCCAACTTTAAAGTTGGCTTTTCCAACTTTGTTCTTGGAATTTCTACCTTTTGGCTTTTCCAACTTTTTTCTTAGAATTTCCAACTTTTTTCTCGTTTTGCCAACTTTAAAGTTGGCTTTTCCAACTTTTTTCCTTGGAATTTCCAATTTTCAATTTTTCTTGACTTTTTCAACTTTTTCAAGATTAATATAAATATGGCCTACAGTGATAAAGACGCACCCGGACAGTGTGTATTGAAACATGTATACCGTAGTTTTCAATTTGAAGATACCGTGTAAAATATCACGAACCGGTTGTAATGTTCTTATCTGAAATATCAGTTTGTCATCCTGACCTATTCTAATGTAGCCACTGCAATGGTCATACACAGTTTAATGTTTATTTGATAATGTTTAATGTTGACAGCTCTGTGGCTACCGAAGTTATGTTAAATGTAAATAGTTTTGGTTAGTTAGAAATAAAGCATGTAATAGGACAGACGTTCTGGTGTTTATCTGTGTATGCTTAGAGCATGTTCTATTAAGACTAATAGAGACATTACATTGGCGACGAGGATTCTAAAAACAATCACTCAGAAATTTGGAAAAAAATATGGCCAAAGCACTGCAAGTAAATAGTATTAGTCATTTTGATGTCAGTGGAGATCAAACTAGTGTTTCACAAAGATGGATTAAGTGGACAAAATTGTTTGACATATATCTCACTGCATCAGGAGTCACAGAAAAAGCACAAAAACGCGCTTTATTTTTACACTCAGCAGGAAGTGAGGTACAAGACATTTTCGATACCATTCCCGATTCAGGTGACGATTTAGAGACAGCAAAAACAAAATTAAACGAGTATTTTTTGCCAAAACGGAACATTGCTTTTGAAAGACACATTTTCAGAAGTGCTTCACAAACGGAGTCGGAGACTACAGATGCATTTGTGACACGACTGCACAAACTTGCTCTGACTTGCGAATTTGAAAACGTTGATGATAATATTCGGGATCAAATAGTTGAAAAGTGTAAAATCGGTAAAACTTCGAAAAAGATTATTAAAAGAACAAGATTTAACACTGAAAAATGTCACAGATATCGCTCGAGCAGTTGAAATAGTAGATCAGCAAGCAGAGATGTTCAGATCAGAAGAGAAACTGTTAAATACGGATATGAATGCAGTGCAACGGAAAATAAGTTACAAGCAAAAGGGTAACAATAAAAATGATACCACTTGTTTTCGATGTGGAAGGAAGGGCCATATTGCGAAAGAGTGCATAGTAGCCAGAGATAAAATATGCAATAAATGCGGGAAAAAGGGACATTTTGCAAAAATGTGTGGATCACATGTAGATAAACGAGCACAACACCAGAATCAGAGATTCAGGAGACAGTCAAATGTACGCTCAGTGGAAGAATCACTATCAGATAATGAATGTGCATTCGCAGTTGACAAGAAGAATACAACTGGAATGGTAAATGTCCATATAAACGGAGTTAAAGTAAACATGCTGATAGATTCTGGAGCGAGTTGCAATATTGTAAGTACAAAGGTATGGAAAGCAGTTAAGGCAACCAGTAAACAGAAACAACTAACCAGCAGCAAAAGAAAGCTGTATGCATATGGATGCAAAACACCACTACAAATAAAAGGAACATTTGTTGCGACTGTTAAATTCGGCAAAATTGAAATGAGAGAAACTTTTTCAGTTATAGACGGTGATCATGTAGCATTACTTGGGGGAGATACCGCGATAGCGCTTGGTGTTCTACGCATTGGAACCGATGACGACAATGTTAATATTGTACATAATGAAATGGATAAAATTATCACCGATAGAAAGAGAATTTTTGCTGGAATTGGTAAACTAAAGGACTATCAGCTGAAAATACATGTAGACGACTCGGTAATGCCGGTAGCACAACCTGTGAGACGACTTCCATTCAACGTCAGGAAAGACGTACGAAAAAAGTTGGATGAACTTGAACGACTTGATATAATTGAGAGAAAGTTAACAATCCGTCAGCTTGGGTATCGCCATTAGTTGTTGTTCCTAAGAAAAACAACGAAATTCGCATTTGTGTAGATATGCGTCGTGCAAATACTGCAGTGAAACGTGAACGGCATCCAATCCCAACAGTAGACGAACTGTTGGAAGATATGAATGGGAGCAAGGTGTTCTCAAAACTTGATTTGCGATGGGGGTATCATCAAATTGAGCTAGACGAGGAGTCGAGGGAAATAACTACATTCGCGACTCATGATGGCTTTTACCGTTACAAACGTTTAATGTTTGGTATATCATCTGCATCAGAAATATATCAAAGGGTGATCGGTCAAGTATTACAAGGCTTTGAGGGCGTACGTAATTTGTCAGACGACATAATTGTTTATGGGAAGGATCAAGCTGATCACGACAGAAAATTAGCAAAAGTGCTTGACAAATTGCTTGAGAAAGGCATAACATTAAATCGTGAAAAATGCAAATTTGGTCTGTCAAAAATCACGTTTCTCGGACATATCGTATCTTCTGAGGGTATTCAGCCGGATCAGGATAAAGTTGATGCAATAGTGAGGACTAGAACACCAAACAACAGTTCAGAAGTAAGAAGTTTCCTTGGACTAGCAAATTATTGCGGTAGATTCATACCTAACTTCTCCACAATAGCTACACCATTACGCGAACTAACTAGGAAAAATGTTAGTTGGAGATGGACCAAGAGACATCAGGATGCATTTGACATGCTGAAAAAAGCATTAATAAGCGCTGATACTTTGGCAAATTACAATCCTAAGGCAGACACTAAAGTTGTTGTAGATGCAAGTCCTGTTGGTCTAGGTGCTATACTGACACAGAAGCAACCCGATGGATCTTACAAACCTGTAGCGTATGCTAGTAGATCATTGACAGATGTCGAAAAGAGGTATTCACAAACAGAACGCGAGGCACTTGCAGTAGTTTAGTTTAAAGTTTGAAATTCCAAGAAAATGTTGGTAAAGCCAAGAAAAAAGTTGGAAATTCCAAGGAAAAAGTTGGAAAAGCCAACTTTAAAGTTGGAAAAGCCAAGAAATAAGTTGGAAATTCCAAGAAATAAGTTGGAAAATTAAAGTTGGCAAAACGAGAAAAAAAAGTTGGAAAAGTCAATGAAAAAGTTGGAAATTCCAAGAAAAAAATTGGAAAAGCCAACTTTAAAGTCGGCAAATCGAGAAATAAAAAAAAATTAAGGTTGCCCTAATACGCTTCCGTAGAATCCGGTCTTTCTTGCTATTTTGCAATATTTGGTCTTATGTCGACTAAGACCGTAATAAATTACATATATTTGCCATTCGATAAACTTTCAAAATCGCGCAAGTCGAATTTTCATTGGACGAACATTAAACACATACGAGAGGTCATTCACCTGTGACGCCATTGCGGACATATCGGAATACGGGAGCGGTGATAGATCGGTTTTAATTAGATTTGCCCACGCATGCTTGACAAACTGTACACCAGGAGTTTATATTTAAATTGGTAAATGTACGTCTACAGAGCGCACCCCATGGGACTCCGAGTTGCATCCCTGTAAACTTCAAGCTGCAATAGTAAAATTCATATAACCTGGCGTCTCGTGAACTTTTTCTTGACCTTGACGAGCTTACTTATTTCGGAAAAATTCCTGATATCAACTTGGACCCCTACTATTGGCTATGCACGTAAAATCGGGTGGCACGATATGAAAATTTGTGCGTCTATACATATGCCTTTAGGTGAATGATACATTGAAGTGAATTCAGATTTAAAGTGATATTGCACAAAAAAGCATACCAAGACTACAGTTTGCGATCAAAATATAGTATGGATAGTAATATGTTCATTAACACCTGATATACCATGTTCGGTGACCTTGTCGAACGGACCACAATGTATTTCGATTACTTCTTCTAATTCTGACTTCAGATCGACATATCCTGGTGTACTACAAGGCTTTGTTCTATGACCCCTACTGTCTATTATTCAACAACGTTTTGTTCTGTTGCCATGCATTACTATAGCTCGAGCCGGCCTGGCTCAGTCGGTAGCGCGCTCGACTCTGGATCGTGAGGTCGTGAGTTCGAGTCCCGGCGGCAGGTTGGTTTCCTGTCTTTCGGATGAGACAGTAAAAGCTGGAGGTCCCGTGTCACACTAGGTGTCGGCACGTTATAGAACCCTTACTGCTCAATGTCCGTAAGTGCCGAGCAAAGGCCAAATTTGAAGCCCTTCACCGGCATTTGGTGACGTCTCCATATGAGTGAAATATTCTTGAGTGGAACGTTAAACAACAATAAACAATTACTATAGCTCATACTTTGGAGCTGAAACAAGCCTGTCATCCATGTTACGAAATAAGTTTCCTAAGTCTCCTGGTGTTTTAAACACATCTCATAATGGTAAACGGTCTCTCGGATGAGACATTTAAAACCAAGGTATCATGTCGCAGAAGGCGTGACACGTAAACAGTCCATTTCTGCATTGGCGCCAGTCCATAGCACACGTCAAAATTTGTAGCACTTCACCTAAAGCTCGCGACATCTCCATGAAATATTCCTTGCAGGGTGTAATACAACAATCGCACAAAAACTGACTCCCGTAGTAAGAAACAATATTAGAACGGAATAATAAAAACTCACCTTCAGCAGTGATTAGAAAATGAAACAGTAAACATATTGCAGGTGATAATTTCATATTGAAGAATTTTTCTGTATTCCAGTCCTTGTTAGTACTTGAAGGTTTTATATCTGCTGATTTTATCGATAAGACAAATCGAGGTCATTATATTTTGAAACTTGGAATGTATGGAGAGCCAATTTGGTAATTATATGCCTTCACAATAACGAGTCAACTTGGGTAAAATTACAAAGCTAACTAGAAAAATGAAAATAAATGAAATTGATATGAAAATGAGTTTCAAAAATCTATGACATTAATAGTCTCGAGGGGAAGTCCAAATGCTTACAGTACACGGTATACGTTATAGCGTGATATATAGTATGTCACGCTTTATCGCATACCTTGTATGGCAATGATTTGTACAATATTATTGTATTATTATTGTACAAATTATTATCATATTGTAAATCTTCACATCGCAACAATTAACTTCTAGTATACACACTCATATACTTTGGCCTTTATCAAGTGAAATGTGACAATATCTATATGTGTTACATGGTGTCAAGGCTTCTTATTAATAACAGCTACATTACAATAATAACTTGATAAAGACCAACGGGTCGAACATTTGTGAATGTAAAGTCTTAACTGTTTCTCATAACGATACTTCACTTTGGAGGACATTGGATTTTATTGTAACTACTAGTAGTCAAAATTTTCATTTACCCGTCACGACACCATTGTGATACTAGCGACACAACTTGTTTGTGACTATCAGAAGATGAAACATAAATACATCCTCTGTATTGATTTTGGGAGAGAAATACAGTTTCACCAATTCTGAAAGTAATAAAAACACCCAAGATCATTTTTGACAACAGAAATGTGTTGTATGATTTAGTGTACAGGAGATTTGGTTGATGACTTTAATCAAGAAGATGAGAAGCGTCTTATCAAGTATAGAAAAAAGATGCAATACCTTCAAAAATGGATGAATAAAACAATCAAAAGAAAGGTCTGGGGAAAAAATCATGTATACAAACGTATAATCTCTTAACTTTTATACTTCGGACACTCTAGTGTTGAAACTGAAATGAAAATATAATACAGGGAAGGGCTGCAGATCTTTCTGTTGCTCTAAACCCGAGAACTGACTCTTTTCAGTCCATTCGGTAGGTGATATTTCTCGTTTACTTAGATCACATACAATTCACAATATGCATCTAAGGTGTATGGCACCGATTGCGAAACCAAGGTATCCGTATGCACTTCCGATGACATAATTTACAAACAGACTATGTCATTTCTAACCAATCTTTATCGCATTAAAGATAACTGAAGATTTCTTTAACGATGATGGATGAAGAATTAACGCGATACTTAGCTTCTGGAGCAAAATGGAAACTCATCATTTCTAAAAGGTTCAAAACAGTCATGATTAATCACTTTTTCTATCCCAGATTTTATACAAATTTGGGGTTTTAACTTCTATTAGAAAGGACCCTTCCAGAGAGGTTGTTGTCGTAGGCTTATACGGACATCTTGGTTGCAGAAGTCAGTTTCCTGACTATATCTCCTACTGTATACCGCCGCTGACGGAGTTTAACACCATAGTTTATCTTCTGACGATAATGAATTTCCTGAAGGTGTGCACCAGCTTTTTCATGAGCATGACTGATCCTGCCCACAATCGTGTATAATCAGAGCATTGTTAATGTTCCAATTCATTCGGTCAAAAGATTGACTAATTTCCCTACCGAACATAATAGAATAAAGGAATGAATAGGAATAAACCCAGTCTGCCATGTTAGGTAGACTTGATTGCATTAGCGTTTTAAAGGTGGGGATCCCTTCCTTGTTGTTTCTAAACATAACGTATCATTTGCAAACTGGACAATATTTTAATCTTATACAGTCCCCAATTTACGGTTTTTGTTTTGTTTTTGCTGTAGCGATGGGAATCTGACCAATCTTTTGAAATAGCCACCATACAATTATATGCTCGCCAGCTGAATTTGCAGAGGTCTTAATGTGCCATTCGACAGATCTTAAATATAAACTTATCCTTCTATTTTAACAGATGTCAACCAATGACGACTATGAGCGGCAGACAACACTCACTCTAGAGTTTTTATCGATGGTGATGACGTCAGAATCATCGTCACAACTGGGATGGCAAGATAAGAACTGATAAATTGGCATCTATTTTGCATGGTTTTACACCATGCGCGCAAAACCATCACTTAACGTTTTGACATATTCGATAATTTCGATTAGAGATCGCGCTTTGAACATGAAGCCTCTCACTTCTTATCAACGCTGGCTCTAGTCCCGCTGGAATCTAAGCGGTTTTTTGTGTGAACGTTTGGCAGTTTACTTGCAGTGTACATTGTAACCGGGTTCTCATCCCGAGTATATTGTATCCGGGCTCCTCCACCAATAAACACTGACCGTCTTAGGTCTACCATTTTCCCTGTTTATGAGCAATGTCGATATCACTTTGATGATAGGCACCTTTACTTTCTCATTAACAAAATGTTACTTATGGGTCCTGCACTGTGTAAGAAGGAAAGAATGAACAGAATGAAACATTGATGTTGTATGTTAAATGGCGCCAAGGAATACACATGCATACACTTCTTTCCAATTTCACGACAGTATAGCTACATCTGTATAACTTAAATACTTAATACAAAATTATTACTAAGCGTATAACGAGAAACTGATTATTACTGAAAACACTAATGAAGTTATCCCCATAGTACAAACAATAGAACATTTCACTCGTCACTCGTTACAAAGTTTCTAAAATGCAGGCTATCAAATTGCGATTCATTCAAATACTTCGTCTATTACTAAGCACACTCTTGCTTTCAACGTTGATGGACATCACCATAAACTATCAATGCAGAATGTGTATCCGCTTACATATCGTATCGTTTACTCTCTGTCTGTTTACATTATCGTTGACAAAAATAACATCTATTCTAAACAGTGAAAACCTAAATATTTGCGGATTAACATGTTCTAGAAATATAATACAAAATTGTGTTTCAATGAAATTAACTAACTAATTAATTAACACGTAAGTTCTATAAAATAACATTAAATATTTACATACCGACTGTAATTCTTTCATTACAGTTATACAGAACGTCCGTTTTGTTGTATCAATATAAACGGTGATCTAAGTGTTAACCGCTAGCTGGCGTAGGAATACCTGAATATCTAAGAAACCCTTTCCATGACCATGTTACGGCAGCGATTTGTCGGACAAGTATTCTCTGAACATATGAATGATTCAATAAAGAATAAAATAACACACATTCATCCCATATTTTTATTTAAAGCTATTAATTACCACAAAACAAACAAAAATCACCGAAAGAAATCGGAAACACAAGACTAAACCTGCATCTCGTAATTACGAGATACTTATGTCGTTATTACGAGAAAAGATCTCGTAATTACGAGATAATTATGTCGTTATTACGAGAAAAGTTCTCGTTTTTACGAGATTGTTTTCTCGTTTTAACGTGATTACGAGATAGTTAGGGATAAGAAATTATAGGGACTCGGACATTTTCGGTCCGACCGGACGCAATTTGATTATTATACGACCGTGGGGGATATAATTCTACGGAAGAGTAATGCTTCCATGTGTAAAAATATATAATCCCGAAATTTCGAGTTATTATCTCTAAATATCGAGTTAATATGGAATTCGAAGCCAATGGAATTAATCTTAATCTTGAACATTAGTGATTGATCATATAACACTGATTATTTTTACCTTAATATCTGGACAAATATTCCAACATCTCAGAAAAAAATAAAGAGAATTTGTCATGTTTACTTGAGTTAAAGAGAATTAACTGGATATCGACGTAACCCTTATGTAAACCATCGTTGCCAATGAGCAAGACATGGTCATTATTAGAAAAATAAAATATTATCAAAATGATGAAATATTACATATAATGAACCATAAACACTTCAAATTTCGAATTATTATTCCGAAATATCGAGTTATTATATATATTACGAGATAATTAACTATAATTTCTTATCCCTAACTATCTCGTAATCACGAGATCTTTTCTCGTGATTACGAGACAGTTTTCTCGTAATAACGAGATTTTTTCTCGTAATAACGACATAATTATCTCGTAATTACGAGAAAATATTTCTCGTTATTACGACATAATTATCTCATAATTACGAGATCTTATCTCGTAATAACGACATAATTATCTCGTAATTAGGAGATCTCTCCTCGTTATTACGATATAATTATCTCGTAATTACGAGATAATTTTATTTTTTTCTTTGATACCAATCGGCTTTCGTGCATATCACACTAGTTTCTTTCAAAATGATATAAAAAAAAGAAATCAAACCTTAATTTCATTAGTATTTGCGATCAGAAAAGAGAACTACTTCTCGTGTCAAAACAGCTGTTGAGCCATTACGTCATATGAAAACACCCCCGCAAAGTCAGTGTTCTGGAATGAATTTAGTATCCAATGGACTACAGTTTCACTGAAAAATGGTAATGTATATAAATATAAGGATTGTTTTTCATCATTCGTGCTGCATCGAATTTTTTCCATAAGCAATTACTCTTATACCACGTTGATGTTCAAAAAATGAAAAACAATCCTAAAATACAACTATTGATAATATATATAGGGGTATTTATGAACTTGATCCATTGTTCTTATGAAGTTAACCATGATAACATTAGCATAGGCATAGGTCAGCACGCAGTTACATGTGCTTCAGTTGAAAATGTGTTAACTACAAAATCGGGATACTGTCACTCTCAATTAATGTTTTAGATATAACCACTATTTCAAAACCTTTACACATATCTAAGTGAAAAATAATTCAGATATTTACCAGTAAGGAGGAAAGAATGAACAGAATAAAACATTGATGTTCGATGTTTAATGACGCCAAGGAATACGCATGTCTCTAGCGCAACTCCCCATGTAGCTTAGGTAGCTCTTACATAGACTTTACCGAGTTATCCATCATAGATTCAAATCATTTTCATTTGAAAATGAAAAATAGAAATAGGGGTACCTTTACATGACAGCATTTATTCTGTCACAAAAAGATATAACATTGTTCACACATTGCTCAGATTTCCCTTTCGCTGCATCAACTTGGAGTGGAGTCTAACAATTCTAATAACCCTATTGTTCTGGATCATTTTGCTTCAGTTCAGTGCTTTTCTGAATCGTCTTCATTAAATGACAGGAAACAATACTCTGACGCAATCGACATATGCAAGTGACCTCAGTCAAACCTTCTTCCTGCATGTTCAAATATTTGTTGACACTGAAGCAATGTCAAACGCGATCGGAAAGACACAGACAAGTACCGAGCGCCAACTTAGTAGAACATTCAATAAAATTGGAGATCAGGACTAACATTGGCATGCATTTTGTGAGAAATGTCCATTTCAGAAAATCAGATAAAATCAAGTGGGAAAATAAGAATAAGAATTATCATATCCTAACTAGATTTATTTGGAGTATTTTATTATTCTTCAGACATTACTGAAAGTTTTGTAGAATTATAACATTCAAAATAATGTTTTAGCAGGAAAAAACGAAGCAATTTAACATTATCTAGTCAACTTTTGTTTAAAGTTTCAAGTTGCTATAAAAGCCTGAGTTGGATCTTTATTATTGGATTAACTTCAAATTTGTTCCCATTATTCCGAAAAGATGGAAGTCTAATTTAATTGTAATGTATTGACAATATAAACCTGAATGTAATTCGGTTAATTATACATGACATTGAACGTTCAAGCAGTTTACTATATATCATTAGACTTAAACTTGCTCCGTTTTATTCTGTTTCAGAACCACAACCTTAACTGATATAGATATTTTATATTCTGTATCTTAATAAATATTGAATTGTTGATACTCGCCATCCTGAGAAAATGCCTACAGTAGATGTTTTGAAAGGAGAGCGGAAGCATGGATATCTGAATGTGCAAATCGTAAACAAGAAATGGGGGCAAAGAAAATGATTCTTTGAACAATCTACGGTATTCTAAATACAGGCAAATTGTTTCATCAAGCAAAACAAAAACTTGCACAAAGTCTTCAACCTGCAGAAAGAGCCGCTTTTGTTCATTTGCAGTTAGTGCTTTGGCTGAAAATCTGATTACATGGATCCAACACAATGAGGAATAAATTTTTTATTATGTTCTGATAGCAGTTACCTGGGTGGAACGCCTGAGAGTGTAAAGTTTGTGCAAATTCACTTCTCGATACCCATGCAGTAATAACAGTTGCCCTTGTCGTAAACATAGACTGACAGGTGTGACGGAGTATGGAAGCTGTCAGAGAGAATGTTGCCAGGATGTTGAATTAGCCACTGTAACTCTTAACTCTTAACGACGAGGATGAATAAAATTAAAAAAGTAAAACATTTGAAGTAACATTATAACCTTTTGAAATAAAATATATTGAAATCATTGTATTCGTACCATTATTTCAACTTTAAATTGGAGCAGGTGATACAAAAGAATAGTGTGGAAAATATAAATACAGGTATAGGTTTTAGATTACTTAGATAATTAATTAATGACTGTTAGTCAATTAATTAGTAATATCATTAACTGATAACGAATTATCATAGTCAGTTGATATTATAATAATTCTATGCATGTTAGCTTTCATATGTATATTGAATAAGACACTTGTCAAAATAACTTCATGTTTTTACATTTTCATATAATAGCATTCAAAATATGTACCGAAAATTCAAAGGCTCATAAATTCTCCCCTAAATTGGATTGATGTTGAGTTTTGGTACACTACAAAACACCCTGCTTCTCTTGATACCAAGTTTGCTTTTAGGCCATTTCCCGAGTTGACCCTTTATTTTGCTTCCAACGACAAGATGTTGTCATTGGTTTGGGGCTGAGTGGTTAGAGCATTGTGCTTTCATTCATGAAGTCTCTCATTTCCTTTCAGCGCAGGTTAGAGTTTGAAGCTGATTTTTGTGAGAAAGCTTGCCAGTTTACTTACGGGAGTCCGGTGGTCTCTTCCCTGGTACATTGTAACCGGATTCTCTCATCAACCAATAAAAACCAGGCGACACCATGTAACCATGTAAATTGTTGAGTAATGCGTAAAACAACATTCAAAATTCAAAACAATATTTATATAGTTGGTTCAAAGGTGTTCTTTATGAATCATGCTTCGACTCGGTAGTAATACTTTTTCGCAACCGGTCACGCATGAACATAGTTCCCGCCGGCTTGGAGTTTGGTTAAACTGAATCACTGATTTTTAGAAGTTGAAAATGTGTAAAAATTTATCGCAATAGGTCAGCATGAGGTTTTAACCACAAAATTGACAATAAAGTGAAAATATGTTCATAATAAAGCAAAACCACGTGTTTCAAGGAAATGAGACTTTTGTCACTGTGCAAACTGAGAGCTAATTCTTCGGCTCCAACGACATGCTCCATTAACACAATTCTTTGAAATATAAAAATTCTGTTGATAGGTGAACTGTTATCCCAAAAAATTGAATTTAAAAGGAAACAGTTAAACAGAAAGGTATTGCAATGGCTATTGAGTTTCTGTTTCTGTTTAGTCCCCCACCAGTTCCCGGTGGACTATAGTTTTGAATTGTGTCTGTCAGTCCTTTTGCTTTGTCCGAGCCATTTTTCCTCATGTATTCAACTAGGCTCTCCATTTTGGTACATGTTAACATGTAAATGAGATGGAGTGTCGCATACAAAATTTTCGCTCCTTACACCAATATTCTTAAGTTACCCCCTTTGTTGATTTTGATTGCCCGGGCCATATCTTATTTCTTTCTGATCCCAAAAAATCCATTTCTGTAGAATTTGATACAATACAATTCGAGGGCAATGGTCTAAGCACAGGACTAGAGAAACTGTATTGCCCTGTATCTTCTTTCTAGACATAGATGGATTCCACCAACAATGCAGTTATGATGGGAGCGGAGTACATCGCGTAAACATCGTGATACTGCAAGTTTTTTTAATACTAGTTGAATATGAACCTTAGAGCACTATTGGTAGATATGGTGTAGGGTGTTATCTAGGAACACAAATTGATTGCTTTGTGAGATAAGATTGTTACAGATATTTTAACCTGTTTCAGAGCAAAATTTGCTGGGTTTCAAAGTAAGACCTGTGGGAGAGAGGCGAGATAAAACTTGATCCAAATAATGAGAGAAAGAACTAGAAAACACAAGCATATCATATACATAGACTACACATATTGGTTTAGACCTCTTAATACCCGAGTCATTAAATATTGGAAATTAGCTGGGGCACTAACAAGAGCAAAAGGCATTCATTTCCACTGATATTCCCCTGTGGGTGTGACAAAGGCTGATTTGTGAGCAGTTTCTGGGTCAATTTATATCTGCCAAAAACCTGAGGCTAAATCAAGAGTAGAAAACAACTGAGCTTTTGACATACCTATGGTGTCAAAAACATTCAAGTCTTGATAATGGCAAAAAATGAACTGTTGTGATATAGAATTCAGTTTTCTGTAGTCTATAAAAAACGAAGTTGTCAATCTTCTTCTTCTTGATCATTGCTACAGGAATTTGCCATATTAAAGTAGATTCTTCCATAATGTCAGCTTCCAGCATCTTCGAGTTTTCTGTTCATTTCAGCATTTATTTCTTGTGACTTGCTAACTGGTAGTGCAGCTCCTGTCTCAATATAATGTGGTTGTGAGTTACATTTACCGAGTTCAAAAACAAAAGGTTGGTTATATTTTTCAAAAACATGAAAATTATGTTCAATAACAAAGTCCTCAAAAGAAACTGTTAAGGATAGCAAACCATCAGTTGCATTACTTAAATGTAACTTACTTCTATCTATACCTAATCTGGTTAAGACAGATGCTGTGTAAATTATTGATTTTATGTGAGTACCATAGATCTGATAGTTGGATCCGTCTAAACTATTGCTCTTATGGGAGTACCATAGATCTGAGTGCTAACAGCATTTTTCCTGTTAGGCATGATCAGATTAACTGAACTTGGGTGTCTTTACAAGATTTTGTGTCACTTTTGGGCTTGCATTGGGTAGATTTTGGTTTTCAATTGGTTAGTGGGTTAGTGCTGTCTATTTGATTCATGCGTATGATGAAATGTTGGTGGGTGTGCAGACTTAGTAGTGCGGTGCCTATTCTTTACAAGGATAAGGTGCAAGTCCCTATCAAGAAATATTTTGTAGATTATGTTGTTGCGTCTGTAGTGTTCGTGATTTACTACGACAAATATAATCATAATGTCGCCAGATACGACAATTAACACATTGATTATTATATGCAGGACAAGCAGAACTGGAGAATAAAACTCATCGCATCCTTTGCATGGGGCCTGGTTCTAAGGGAATCCATTGACCTGACCACTATTTCGTTGTCATGGCGGAATAATTTGATGTGCTGATTAAACTGGTGGTTACATATAGATCTAGTGTGAGTATCACTGTTGAACTGGTGGTGACATGTGTAATTGATTTGGTGGGGACCTTTGAATAGGTCTTTGTTGCTGTTTTATATTTGATTTTCTATTATTCTGCTGGGTCAATGCATTGATTTTATCTTTTACAGTCTGTTATAACTGGTCAGTCTGTTTTAATATTAATACTGGATTCAGCTGAACTTTCTTCGAATTCAGCTTTTGCAAGGACAATGATATTTCTCAGTTGAAGAAGTAATTTTGGTTCTCTTGAAATAACTTTTCCTCTAAGTAGTTTCTCTACGCCTTTAATGCACCTTGTAAATTTCAGGCAAGTCAGGACGTAAGTCTGCCTTCTCTGCACGTGCCGGGTAGGTCTCTGCTTGATGCTTGTAAATAGAATGAAAATAACATCTTTCGGTGCGAATTATTCTTTTAGGCAGTTTAAAACCTCTAAATTGATTCTTTGCTATTCTGCAATGATTTGCGATCATGTTGCTGCATGGCCTTTTAGGTTACACCCAAGAGCAAGTAGGTCTTTTTGGCCTGATACATCATGAAACTTTGCCAATTTTGATAAAATTGATAGTCGGATATGCATACTTTCTGTACTATCAAAAAAAATTTTTTTTTATTCCTGTTGCAATTTTTTAGTTGGCGTATTATCTGCTTGTTCCTGTTGATGTAGTAATAACAGGTTTTGTGGTTGCTGTTTTCAGGTGGTGGTGGTGGTGTTTGTGGTGGTTTTTGGGCATCTTCATGTAGAGGTGGATGGCATGGCTCTTCATGTAAGGTGGTTGTTATAGCTCTTCATGTGGGGTGGTTATAGAAGGTCTAATGATGTTTCTTGACTTTCGCTGGATCGTAGATTGTAATTTATTGGCCTGCTTTTCATGAATGATCTTTATGTCTTCAACTACCAATTTATCACCGGATCATATTTTGCTTTGACATGTGGTAGCAGTAGTATCGGTGATAACACTCTGTAAAAAATGGCCAAAAGTTAAATGTAGATTTACGTTGTGTTACCTTGGAGTTCCAACAAGAACTGACGCGCTGGGTACTCGTTCTGAAACTCCACATGGTGAAGGTAGGGATTAACAAACGGGTCATCATAATCATGGCTTATTATCATAGGTATTGTAAGTACCTTTTATTTTATTTTTATCATTTTTATTTGTTTATTTATTTTTAATTATTTTTTCTTTTTTGATTGATGGTAATATTATTTCCCTGTTGCGGGCTTCGCATAAAAAGATAAGTTTGGCTCAGATTGGTTATCCGAAGACCGGATACTAATTGAAAGGATAAGACGCCCAAAAGACTTTCTTGCCTTAAAGTTGTTTGTTTCCTAAATAAATATATGGATTTTTGTGGTAATTGATGGTGTCATTATTTACATGACTTATTAACTTAGGCCAATTTCGAAAAAAAGGATAATGTTCCAAGTGATAGAATTGTAATTGAACAAGTTGAAATCGAGGATATAATTTTTTTTAAGAAATAAGTTACATGAACAACTATGACTTTAAGATATCATTACAATATGCCAAAAGTAAAGAAACTTTAATTTTGTGGTTGGGCGTCTATGAACTTTCTGGTCTTGTTTGATATGTATGGTTTGATTCTGTAATGCTGCAAATGTTTTTACGTCGCGGAAGATTAAATTTCGCATATGTGAAGAGGCCTGTTTGCGAATTAAAATACATGTATATAGCAATTTTTTATCTGATGAGTTGTTAATTCAAAGTCAAGTAAAATTCTTAGACTTTAGTGTTTTATTGGTCATGGTTTCATGGAGGCATTCAGTTGTAAATACTTATAAACTATAATTAGAGATACAACTTCGCTATGGCCGGTGCCAAGCCTGGCTCAAAAAGGGGGAATGGCTGCAAAAACGGGAGAAAAGGATGGAACAAAATGGTATAATGGTATCACCTCAATATTGGTAGTAAGACCGTTTTTTGGTGAAAGACGAAAAGATGTCAAAGGTCTGGAAAGGTTGCTACTTGGGATGACTTTTTGTCTCACCTAATGGTTGACAACGATTGAAGATGATAAAGATATAAACACCTCGGAGGTTAACGTTGACTTTGAAAGCGCCATCGTAGCCAAAATTTTGTGTGTTGCTATTGGTCAATGAACTCTCGAATGAGTTTGATAATGGTCAATATCTGCTAGAATTACGGACTTTAAAAGCGTCAGAATTGAAATTTTCTGCGTTTCCGTAAAAAAACCGAGTGATTCCCCAGTAGATTTCAACAAAATGACTATATTTCTACTAGTGACGTGAACATTACACAATTTATATTGTGCTGCAGACAACACATAATAATTCCAAATAATTCATGTTTTAAGTTTTAGTATTTCTTATTTTACAAACAACATAGCATTTTTTTTAAAATGAAAGTAAATGCTATCGTAACCTGTGCCGTTTACGGCTTGCAGGCATATATATACGGGCCACGAATGACAACTCGCAAATACATTTTACTGTGAACAGCGGAGTTACATCCCTTTTTTCAATGTCGCCTAATAAAACGTGCATGCCGGTGTCATATAGAAAACCTTCCCCCACCGAAGAAAATCTTCTCCCTGAATTTTTTTATAGAAAATCTTCTCCCCTGGATTTTTTATATAGAAAATATTTCCCCTGGATTTTTTTTATATAGAAAATCTCCCCCCTTTTAAACTATGATAAACCCGACACATATCATGCAATGCAATACAAAAAATTAAACTATGCAATTCACACAATTCTCCGCGGCGGATGATATCAGAATTAAATGTTTCTTTCGGTAACCACAGTCAGTTTTCTTTTTGTACCATTAGTCTTTTAATTAGCTGAATTTATCTTTGTTTATTTAATCTAAGACTCCGGTTATTTAGATATATCAGTAATTTATAGAAAATTTCGAGGCAAAGCAAAAATCAAAATCTTAGAAATATCGACAATGCATATTTATTTGACTTAATTAATTTGCTCAGTATGTAACTAAATAAGACATAGGAAGATTTACCAACACCACTTTGAGAGTCAAGTTTTTAAATAGATTTTATAGTACATATATTATTATACTCATAATATATGAAAACGTCTCTTATAACTTTGAATAAAATAAGTGAGAAAGTATCTGATGAGACTGTCTCATAGTAAGTGTTAACGTCTCTTAATTTAAATCTGGAAATGGGGGTTGGGGATGTGGAGATTTCTATATAAAAATATTCCGGGGGAACATTCTCTATATAGAAAAACTTTCCACAGGCAAATGTTTTCTATATAGTATTCCTTCCGGGGAAGATTTACTATTAAGTAAATATTCCGGTTATTTTTTATGGGGGGGTCTCTGCGGAAAGTTTTCTATATGACACCGGTAATGTTTTACATATCGTGTAGATCTAGGGTTTTTTATGCACTGTGATTTTTCCTTTACTGCAGAAAAAACATACCGACATTTTATGTACATGCAGTCATTTTTCGTGGACCGCTCCCGGTAGCTTATGATCAGAAGTTACAGTTCACTAAATATAGAAGGTCATGTGTTCGACTTTCGGTCCTGATGCTACCCGTGAAACTTCTTTAAAACAGGTGGTCACTTATCGCCAAAAGCTCGAAATAAGAAATGAAAGTCGGTGGAGATCGGGTCCTTGTTACTTGGTGGTAGTGGCCACCTCTCATTCGGCATAACTGACAAGATGGCGTAAAACAAGTATTTACGGTAAAACAACAAGAAAACAAACACAAAAAATTAATTTTTGGTCAAAATTGCACCAACATTTTGAAATGAATACAGGTTATTTTTACGAGAGATCCAAATGTATACATGTATAAAAAAGCATGGATATAAAAATTAGAGTTAATCGTTTAATTTCGCCAAATAAATATCAATATACATGTACCATTGTACCGGTATACTGAAATTAGGTCTTGAAATAGTTATGAAGAGTTCTGTTTACTGATTTATTTTAAGGAGAGAAATTGGGTCAAAATGATGGTTTGTTTCCCGTCAACTTTCCCGGTAAAAATTGTTTTGATATGTTTTTTGATTATGCAATAAATATTAACAACAGTGGGGGATCTAGAAAAATTTTAAAAGGTGTGTGTTTTTAGGTTGGTGACATAAAATTATACTTATTGTGATGCAATGCATACATCATCAAAAGCAGACTCAGGTTTTAAAGTTTCAGTGGGTGTAATTTGAAAAATAATTCGCCGAGCGGAGCAAGGCGCGAACATTTCGGGGACTTTGTTTTTTATTTTCCGACCTTTTATAGAGAAATTAAATGTTTTATCAACTTAAGAAGTACGCTCACCCTGGTCACTACACATAATTTAAAGTGTTTGATTAATTGTGTGGCAATATTTCATCAGGGAGTTATGTTTTACGCATCTAATAAAAACAAGATTTTTTTAATTTTGGAAACCCGTACGCATAGAGGCATTTTTCTGCGTTCAGACGCAAAAATAAGCCCAGTAATCCTCTAGTAAATCACATTGATTACCCTTCTCAAAAGAAGTTTGGGTCAGTAAAAGTTAACTAAAATCGGGCATCCTCCAGACATTGGATTATGACCTCTTTATCGTTAAAATATTTTGTTGATAGATTAATTCCAGGCACAAAATCATTGTTTCCCCATGGTCCAGCTGGGTATGGTTCCCAGAGATTTTCAATTTTAAAAGCCCATAAAGTTCATCATCACATTGCGACTCGTATTTATTCCAGCCAAATATTTCATTAAATTGATAGACTTATCAGGATTTTTTTTTTTTTTGGGGGGGGGGGGGGGGGGGGGGGGGGTGTAAAATGCTGTACACGTGAAAATGGTGCATTCTTTCTGTGTAAAGAATTGGATATTATCGATGATGAAATTTCCAGATCTTTATCTGATAATAACATAGAGGAATGTTGTATACATTTTGATCCGATGCTAATTTTGTAAATGCTAAAGAAAAACGCAAACGAAAACATCTTTACCGATGTGTACGGCAAACACAACCCATAATACAAAACTGGTTGTTCAAATCCATAAAATGTAAAATATACAGACAAATCCAGGGTGGATCTAGGATTTCGAGTAAGAGGGAAGAGTATATAATAATCCTGTTCCCACTTTTTGGTAAAACCTCTGGTAAATCCAAAATGTGAACATGATATAATTGTTTTCGCCCAGCGTAGCGAGGCGCAAAACTTATTTAGGCCTAATTTAAAAGCTTTTTTTCTGGATTCCAGACGTGATGATAATAATAATAATAATAATAATAATAATAATAATAATAATAATATATATATATATATATATATATATATATATATATATATATATATATATATATATATATATATATATATATATATATATATATATATATATAATTTTTCAAGGGGTTACAACCCCCCTTGAATCCATCAGTGTATACTTGCTCTTGAGTCCCATGAATAATCAGAACTGAAAATATCCAACATTTACTTTACCTTATGAGGGTTTCTACAAAAGGGTACTCTACATTTATTAAAATTATAATAAAATACATGTAATTTAATTTGTCAACACTTAGTTCAATGTTCCAATGCCTGACCAATTGTATTCTAATTTTGTTCTCCTTGTCATCATTTCATATATATTTTTTTTGGGGGGGGGGGGGGGTATATTTCATGTCTGGGGTACACTTGGCATACGGAAATAAATGACTACACATTCAGACTTTTTTGGGGGGCGTGCAGTTTCCGTTCCCTTCCAAACAGTCTTTGATTTTGTCGTTTTGACATACTAATAATTACCATTGATTTATATATATATCCAGGTTTTCTTTTTATGATAACAGCACAATAGACAGGTGAATAAACAGATACAAAATAAATCATACAAGAATTTTATTTCGCAAATTACAGATTAAAAAAGAAAATCAATAGGCCTAAATCATTTCAAACGAATGCCGCAAATACAAATATTCATAACTAGTATATACATATAATATACTATTGAATTTTAAATTTCAGTTTAAATATGAATGTTAATTACAATATAACTTTCATATATCAGCAATGAAAAAAATATTATGTTACATAATGTCTGGTATTAAATCTAAATATGAAAAGCCGTCGGGTCCACAACCGTTACCACTTGAACACAATTAAAATATTATATCAGCGAAATATAAAAATATTTATTCTCTAGTGAGTTCCCTAACCATATTTTAATTGAAATTCTTTTGTTAATTGACAGGTACCATACTTGTATTTAATCTATTTTATTTAATGTGCTACCTTTACATTGTTGTTGTTGTTGTAGTGTTGTTTAACGTCCCACTCAAGAAACTCCTCTTTCCTGTGATGTGTATTGCTGTCGAAATATTGACAGGTGGCGTTATTCTGCAAGGAAGTGACGTCAATTATTAGCTGGCATGCAAAGGCGGAGCAATAGATACTGTTATTGGAAATGTGATGGACATATATTCTCGTAACAAGTTTTAAGATTTGAGATGGATTTATTGTGCACTTAGTACGTGAAACGGATTAAAGGGATTCTTGAAATGCATGTGCAGCTCTACACGGGCTGAGGTATTTGTGTATTATGGAGGGAATCCATACACCAGTTTTGCTCATTAGTGCAAATGTTGGGTCGATTTTTGAGGACGTACGTATGTTTATAGTTACTTTACCTTTAATAGTTCCCCAGATTACTTATCTATGTATTGCATGTCATCACACCCTGTTGCATAAATGCTCAATACGTTTAAATGGTCGAGAGATTTTGTCGGGAAGTACATCATGTTTACATTGACATCCGTGACGGTTTTCATGTTGATTGTAGGCTGTAGCACCAGGTGTATTCACTGTACTGTATTAAATTTACAGGGCTCGGGGATATCAGAGAGACAGAGTGTACTTCCATCATTTTCCCTCTGGAAGCTCAAATTGCATATAATTGCTATTGATGGAAATATCCCAGTATTTTCTTTGGCATATTCTTTCTTCGTAGAATTGATTGGTTATTACCAGGTGGCTATATATGTACATGTATATATCAATTCAAACTATATATTGAGTTTGGTACAGCTTATGGGTCCATACAATAACACATATGACACCTTTTCTCTCAAATGATGGTGGTATAAACTGAAATGATGCTAGAATAAACCAATATGACGATAGAATACGCGAAATTATGCTAGAATATACCAAAATGACCCCAGTATACTCAGTATTTTTACATATTTGTATTTTTCATGATCTGTTTGAGCTTAAAAGACCATATTTATATACATATTGTTTCTTTGAGGGTTGTGTTGATCAGTCCTTTTGGGTTGCGATTATCAGTCCTTTTTCATTGTGTTGATCAGTCCTTTTGGGTTGTTTTGATCAGTCCTTTTGGGTTGTGTTGATCAGTCCTTTTGTGTTTGTTGATCAGTCCTTTTGGGTTGTGTTGATCAGTCCTTTCGGGTTGTGTTAATCAGTCCTTTCGGTTTTGTGTTGATCAGTCCTTTAGGGTTGTGTTAATCAGTCCTTTCAAGTTGTGTTGATCAGTCCTTTTGGGTTGTGTTAATCAGTCCTTTCAAGTTGTGTTGATCAGTCCTTTCAGGTTGTATTGATCAGTCCTTTCAAGTTGTGTTGATCAGTCCTTTTGGGTTGTGTTAATCAGTCCTTTTTGGTTGTGTTAATCAGTCCTTTTTGGTTGTGTTGATCAGTCCTTTCAAGTTGTGTTGATCAGTCCTTTTGGGTTGTATTGAAGTCTTTTGGGGTTAGTTTTGATGTCTGTTTAAGTCATTTAATACAAAAATATCACTGAATAGATATACACAAATATTGTTTTGAAAATATTCATATATATTTACTTATACATTAAAAGAAGGTATGACACCCAATACAGCATATTAAATATTCCTTTCGGTCATCTGTAAAAAGAAATAACTTGAAAAATTTAACGTACAATCTTCATGTCAATGGCAGTACATGTATTAATATTTTTAATATTTTTTGTTTTATTTTCATGCAGAACAGAAATTAATGATACTAAATCCATATTACTTGTTAGTGTTGTTAATGGATTTATTATGAATGTCAGGCAGAAAAGCCTCATTTCAATATAAGCTGGCAGATTCTGTTGGCTATTTTATGAAAATCATGGTAACCTGTCAGCTACTTTTTCTTCTGTTCCAGAGATGTTGAAATATTTTTATGAGTTGATGGAACATCAATGCAGTTATGTTATGCTAAGTTGTGTATTAGGAACAAGTCAAAGCACATTTTGCAGTATGGGGTTAATAACACATTATATTGATGCAAAATTACACATGTATCTGTATTTCAGAAACATAAACTCAACTTCAAGATTGAAATTTCCAAATCTCACTTTTATTTGTATATTTTTGCTTTTTAAAATGACGAAAATATAGTAACAAATCACTGAAAAATATAGGTCTACAAGACTTGTTGAAATATACATGTTTATGCTATTAAAGGTCAGTTCGGCATCCTTTATGAATTTTAAAATGTTAATAAATTTGCTTTAGAATGTTATTTTTCAATAATTTTTTACCATTATACTCTTGTGATAGAAGTGACATTAAAAAGAGATAGACTTAACTGTTAACAATTCATGTGCACTATTAATATGCAAATGAGTTTTGGTCAAGTTTCCCTTACTGTGTATTGGCAAGATCTGTCTGTGAAGTTGGACATTGAAGTTGTATCATTCCTCATGCACATGATCTTAACTGATGAGAAACTGGCAGAAGTCTTCAAAGCTGGGAAAATGTTTTACATGTACAGGTATTGACCAGATTAAAGGCTACTGATAGGAAGTGTAGTGTAAGGGTATAAAACTGCCCTGTCGCATTGTTTATAAGCACAAGATTTTAAAATCATTAGACATATCACTGATCTTTGTACATGTAGTTTGTTGCATAATAAATAGGCCATCAGATCTCCATTAGGCCAAATGTCTGACTGGATATTTAGTTACTTTTTTTGTAAAACCTAATTATACCGAATTAAAAAGTATTCAGTATACTGAGTGTATTATACCTCATTAAAACTTATGATTGCCATCACCTCGTATCAGTACTTTGATTTAGGTAACCGGTCATTCAGACTGGCAGTCTGAAAGGAGATCTGCCAGTCCGAATGAAAATCAGCCAGTCCATGAAAAAATTTGAACATCTGAACTATCTGTAGAATTCATCCTATTTGAAAAAAAACTAAAAGGATATGGACTAGTATACTAGAATGATTTTAATCATCAGTATTCATTAATTAAATCAACAATTTCCATTTCCATAATAACTTCTTGCAAGAGACCTTCATTTACAAATGTACAGACTTTTCTCACAATCACTCACTTTTGCTTCCTCACTATTATCACACATCTTTCTGAATGTTCATTTTCATTTAGGGGACCTGTTGTCTGTTACTATTGATACCAGAGATTTTTGGAATTCCAGTGTTACTTTATGGGTTTCTAGCTTTGCATTTTGATTTTTGTTATTAATATGAAGTGTAGATCATAGATGTTTCATGACAAGTTACATGTGTTGATGACACTCTTTAGTTTGCACATGTACAACTACAACCATATATATATATATATATATATATATATATATATATATATATATATATATTAATTTTCCTTTACATATAAATGTAATATGCATTTTAATCCATATTGATATACACATGTACAAGACATGTATGTATATCATCAACATAACTTACAAAACTGATATTTTCATTTTAAATGATTTGATTTGGCATGACAATCTACCAAATCAGCACCAGAATTATCAGATTGTCATTTTTACTAAACTTCTCTTGTGTTTTTATGTTCTCACTGATTAACACATCTTCAGTTGAGAAAAAAAGTCAAATGAGATCACTTTCTGTAATTCATGTATTTTTACTTTTTGGTACATGAAACCATACAATGTACATGTATGTATCATTGTATGTAATTCATTGCTAGTGAAGGATGTATACTTGTAATGAACAACACATTACACTGTACATTCGCTAACAACTTTTCAGATTCTGTCACATGTTAATGGATACATGTATATATTTGTCAACAGAGATGATTGAAGCATCACATTTAAAGTAAATTTTACCCTTGCAATTGACATATGATAATGTAGGGAGATTCAGGGATAGAAATTAACGGGTCCAGTAGCCATGGTGAGTAAAAACTGAGCTGGGCTAGTAAATTTCAGCGTGTTAGCTCAGGTGACTACTGAGGGGTTACATCTTGCACTTTCACAAATTTCAACTGATATTCTTGTAAAAACCGAGTATACCTTGCTACATGTAGCTAACTGTGTATGAACTACTTTAAGATTTGTTTTCATAGTAAGAATATTTAAATAGCACGATATATACATTTTAGGAAGAGAAAGTTTCTAGGCTTCCAGACATGCAACTGAGCTAAAAAAAATCCTGATATATAAGCCCAGATAGCTCCTTGATTGCAGGGTTTAATTTCTATCGCTTTTATTACTATTAGGTCACCTGAGTCAAAGGCTCATGGCGACATATTGCGACCGTCTTTTGTCTGTCATTGTCCTTTGTGTGTCGTTGACATTTACACATTTTCGACTTCTTCTCAAGAACCAGTAGGCCAATTTTAACCACACTTGGCATATAACATTTCCAAAGGGTTAATAAATTGTGACCTTCAATCTGTACCGAAATCTTTCTTTGATGGAAAGAGACAACCCCAGATATTGCACACTAGGCTAAGACTTGGCTGTAGCTCTCTGAATGCAAACCTTTGTAAAAAACATGTTTCTGATACTGATAAATGTTCATGACATACGTATACAAACTATCCACAACATAACATTACAGTTCAATACCTAAATACTTCTTCATGGCTGTCCCCTCTATTCATATGAGGAGAATTTAGGCACATTCTGCGAGGTACTCAATTTCAGTGTAAAAAGTAAAAGATTCTAATGAGATTTCATGTACTAGTATCATCAGCAATATACAACAACGATGCTGTAACAAGTTGGCTTCTTAGACTGCTGGTTTCATGCAATTTGAGTGTAGGCTACATACATGTACACAACATGTACATATATATAGACACACGTATATACACATGAATGAACATATGTACATTTATACATGTATGTGTAAGTTTCCATATGTGCAAGTACACATTTTCTCTTTTTCCCTTCTTCATCTGGTCATTACAAAAATTTCCCATTGGAAATTAAATTAAAAGCACATCATTTCCATAAACCTCCTCCTTCTTCTTTCCTTACTACCTAATTCTCCTTTCACTCTCATCAAATTCCTTCCTTTAACTGGCTTAGTCAGATTTTATTTTAGATGTGATGGTATGGAATTACTTTTATATAGAAAATTGCTAACAGGAGTCGGCTTAATATAAGTTTCCAGACTTGTTGCCGAATCCAATACATATATATATACACACACACACACATGTGGAACAATTTATTGTAATTTGCTGAATAAAATATTGTTTAAACCAATTAAATGACTTTTAAATAAGGTTAAGGAAACTTGGGTATCAGACTTTAATAATAAACCATAATTTTATTGTTGATTCCTCAAACACAGTAATAAATGTGTATGAACGGATTGCTGAAAGATGACATCACAGGTGTAAACAATAACAATTTGATTTTCAAATATTGTAATTTATAAATACAACAATTAGAGCTTTGGGGCACAAGATAGACTCGACAGCATTGTATATACTTGTAATTTAGGGTGAAGTTAAGAATAAATCATTCAATCATAACTATAGAAATATTTACTTCTCTCCAAATGTATCTATACATATTCATGCATAACTAATCATTCAATTAATGTGACTGATACTAATTTTTGTTGCTGGGGCAGCGTCATCATGTTGGTAAAGGATATCATGGTGAAATAATTCTTTGTTTGAATCGAAGACTATAAATGAGTGAAATTTAACTTAGGAATCAGTGTGAGTTGTCCTCAGATAAACATAAATCCATAAATGTTGCTGAAGAAAATTACGGGTTTCTCAGAAATTATAATGGCGAAGAATATCTGGATAAATGATAAATTCCTGTCCTAAATCACGCCTTCAACTTTCTCGGAGAACAAAAAATTTATCGTTCAACAATAAGAAATCCACATAAAGAATAAAAAATATTAAAAACCAAAATTTCTGAACGCTACTACTCAAACCAAATCTCCAACTGCACTCCGTGTAACTTTGCCTTGCTCCTTCTGTGCTATGAAGGAAACAGTTTCTTCCAAGGTTCTGTCTGTCTTAGGATCACCAAGCAGGTCAGACAAAATTTCAGGGTCTGCAATTCCTCTAACCAGATTGTCCTTTATGATCTCATCACTGTAGTCATAAACATGGTTACATCCTTCCTCCTTGCATGTGGCCTTGTACTGACAGAGTGACGCCTGACCTCGAAGACTGGCTAAAAACGTTCTGATGCTGGTACCAGGTGCTTGTGTCATCTTACTGAGCTTGATGCGTTGTACCAATGTGCTCTCATCCTTCACAGCAAGCCGTTTAATGACATTCATCAGGTCTGCCTCTGGCATGTCTGTGATGTTACCTCTTTGGTCACGCATGATGTCGGTCCGGAGGTCTGAGTCGCAGCAGTAGAACAGAGCAGTGGGTATGACGCCTTGTGCTATGGCCATACCCACCTTGTACATCTCCCATTGTCGAGTGAACGCTGACCACTGGTCTGGATCACATCCAGCAGCTATGGTGGGTGGGTCCAACTTCAGTTTGGGAGCTGTGGCAGCTGCTGGCTGGGTCTGTGGCTGGTGAACAGTTCTATCATGGAGGGCTGCTGTCATCGCTGCAGCAAAGGCTGCATCCAGGTCCTGGGACTGCCAATCACATCCTTCCACAGGGCACTCTAGCGTCGGCATGTTAAGAATTATTTATCAGCGGTTTCCACGCCGGTTCTCTTCCGTCTCTTTGGGTTCACAATCGAAGCTGTCTTGAAGTTTTAACTGTATCAGTCATAAATGATAATCATCATCCACTGAGTAAAACTCAGTGGATGATGATTATCATTTAATGCATGTCAGATATATTTAAGTAGACCAATCATTGACGGATTGCTCTTTTCTGGTTGAGCAATAAAATTGAATAGATTCTAATATTTAGGTTTTTTTTTTCTAAAAGTGAAAATAAACATACTCCTATTTCTGTGTACTATTATTGTTTGATCTAAAACTTAGATATAGCCTGAGGTCCAAGATAATTAAACCCTTTTCCTGCTCAACTCTTAACTGAAATACATGTACTAAATACATACACTGTGTAATATGGCTTAATACCAACTGCCAACCATTGTTATATACATGTATATATAAGCTACATTTTCAGTTAGAAAGAACTCTTATCTCTGATTGATAGAGACTGGCTCATATTAGATTTACACCAATTCCATATTAGACCATGAAATCTGTTGAAGTCATGTTAATGTATTTCTGTGTACAGTGTTCTTGAATGACATGTACAGTGATTTGGAAATTGATACTGTAATACATGTATGTATTGTATACATGTAATTACATGTACAGCATATTACATGTACCTTTGAATTTGGTTGTAAAATACATACATGTACATGTACCTGTAAGATTTATGTGTATTCAAAATACATGTATACATATGCACGTCCACAACATACGGAAGTATGTACTTGTATATAAGATATGTGATTGTGCATACATGTACATGTGTACAACTGCCAAAACATGCATGCAGAGATTTCTCTTGCTCATATTCAGAGGTGCCCCTGGCCTGCCATCTTTGGTCTGTTATTTTTGGGAAAGTACATGTAAGACACTGGTTCTGCTGGTACTGGAGCACTTTCTGGCTTGGACCAGAAGAAGAACAAGGGTAGTCTGGGATTTTGGCATTGGAGAGCCGATTTTACAAGTACTTTTGTTGTTGTCTGGAAATGCATTCCCATGGACAACAGTTGATAAAAGATCACAGAGAATTTTGTTGATTGAAACAGTTGAGGAAATGACACCAAAAGATGTACATTTATACATACATATATGTAATCTACATGTATTATATGACTATATGTTGTAGAGAGAAACTGGTCCAATAAATTAGGTAACTTATTATCAGTTCAAATTTGTTTGAAGGATTTGTTTGTACAATGTAAGTGAAGTTATTGAGGATTTTAGTTTTAAACTGATCCAGTACTTTAAGTAGGGGGAACAACCTGTAAATTCTATTGGGAACAATCACTGGCTTTTCACCATATATATTTTATTCTCTGATCATGAGTCAATCAGATCCAGACTAGAGTTGCACTCTTATTTTAATTTTTTTATGGATGTGGTCTCAATTCTTCAGGATGCTTTAGATAGAGCCTGCAATATGCTAGTTTTTATTAAGTTTGTATAAGTTTGGGTTTTTTTCTTGGGTCTGTGCAGTTCTGGTATAAGGACTCATTCTGAACAGCAAAATGGTAATTTTTTTCCCAATTTCAGGCCAGAAATTCCCAGTATTAACCCCTGTGAGGAAGTGATTAATTGAAAATAAACAAGACAGTAATAACAAATGTAGTACTAGTACAGTAGTAGAATATTTTTAGCAAACAAGATAAAAAGCCAGATTTGTAAATTTGAATAAATTATTAAACACTGAAATATGTCAGAGAAAGTATATTCATACACATATAAATAAATATATACATGTATACATGTTTCTGGGAAAATATGACATAATTCCCAATTGATAAGGTACAAGCCCCTGTTTCTGGAGGTTAGAAAAAGCCCAGAAAGTTTTCATATATGGTACTGGTATATTATGTTGCCAGGAGAATAATTGCTTTGCACAAATTTAGACTATATAGCTTATTAATAGCCTAATATCATGAAAGTATACCCACTGATGTATATAATACTGTACAGATTAAATACTGTTAAAATGTCATTCTGAAACTGTAACTGAATTTATGAAAATTGGCAAATTATGACAATTAAGTAGTGATTGACATTATGTAATGTACAATTGAGCCTGATGCTTATATATCATTACATGTAATTTGATTTTCTGTAAGGCCACAAATAAAACAGAAATTTGTATAATGTGATCCAACTGACCCACCTAAAAGCCTTATCCCATTTTTTTACGGCTGCTCAGTAGTGTATTTGTGTTACTGACTAGTGAATTGACCTATTGCCAAGTGACTGACACATGGCTGTCCATGTGGTTTTTTGACATCATTCTATTGTGATGTCATGATCACACAAGTGTTTGATGGGCCATTTTATTGTGATGTCATAATGGAAAAGTTTGCCAAAAGGCCTTATTGGGCATAAGGCGATAGTCAATTATGCATTAAATAAAGATTGATTAAAAAGTTTTAGGCAGGTTTGATGGCCTTTTTATTAGATCACCTGAGCCAAAGGCTCAGGGTGAATTATTGCGATCGTCTTTTGTCTGTCGTCGTGCATTGTCTGTCATTAACATTTACACATTTTCAACTTCGTCTCAAGAACTAGTGGACTAATTTTGACCAAACTTGCCATGTAAAACCGCATAAAGTTTGTTAATGAAAAGGGGCTAGGAGCCATAGGGGTCTTAATTGAGGTACATCTTTAAAAATCTACTTCTCATGAACCAATGATCAGGTGACTTTTAAATTTTGTTTGTATTATTGTTAAGACAGTATCTACAAAGTTTGCGAATGAAAATGAAATCTGCCCATAAACGAGCCACTTTGGGATGCTTTAGTAACATAGGGTACAATTGTATAACAAATTGTTTAATAACTCAAGACTGATCAACTTTTTGTACACAAAGATATGTGAGAAAGTTGTTAGGAATTATCTGAGGATCATTTTGACAAAATGTCAAGGTCATGGGGTCAAAGGTCAAGGTCACAGATAAGTAAATAGAAGATACAAGTTTTTTTGTTCAATTTTAAACATTTTTGACTACTTCTCCAGAACCATTGAGCCAATTTGAACCAAACTTGACAGGAAGTATAACTATGTGAATGCGCATAAAGTTTGCGATTGAAAAGGGGCTAGAACCAAACAAGGGTGCCATGGTTAAATATAGAACAAATGATTCAGCAGATATCTTTTATTTAATGTATGTATCTCCAAAATTATTAAAGCTAGAAAAAAAAAACTGTTACCTGAAAATGAGTGGCTTGCAGAAATCCACTATTATTTTATTTTTATGAAAATTGTCATGTAGCCCCTTTTGTGAGTTGCATGTGTTTTCCCTTTTTTGTGGATTTTTCATGTTTTTGGATGTTTTTTAGCTCACCTGCGCTGAAGGCTCAAGTGAGCTATTGTGATCACTTCCCATCCGGCCGTAAACTTTTCATATTTTCGACTTCTTCTCTGAAACCACTGAAGGGATTTTGACGAAACTTGACAGGAAACAAGTGCTCAATGTCCTTTACAAAGTTTGTAGTTTTCAGCCAGATTGGCCCAGGGGTGGATCCAGGGCAGGGCAGAATAGGTCCCAAAAGGTACCCCTCTTTAATTGATCCTGGGTGGGGGTGATTGAAGATCCCAAAAGGTACCTTCTTTGAAAATCTTCTTCTCCAGAACCACTACATGAATTGAAAAACTGATTGTTTCTGAGTGATCTTCATGGATGTATGATTCAAGTTTGTATTTTTCATAGAAATCGGAATATTAATTTTTGATGCGTTTTTGAGGTCTTTTCAGACTTTGTCATTTTCATTAATTTTTACATGATTTCCTCAGTTACCTCCCCTTGCATTCACTTTGATGCATTAAAGTGTTTTACTTGTATAAAGTTGAAGAAATGTTTTTGTGCAAGAATTTTGCCAAAGTTTGATTTCTTGAATTTTTGATGAATTTCTTAAAACAGCAATATTTATGTTTCTTGGCCAGACCAGCCTTCATGTACATATTCTTTTTGGTTTTCTTTCCACATTTGTAGATGGTTCTCAGATGAGCAATTGAGGCCCCCTTGTTTTACATTATCTTTGAAAGTATGATAGATAAGAGTAAAAGTGAAAAAAGCAAAAATGTTCAACACGCAAAGATCTACAATAAAGTCAATAGGGCCAAAATTGTCAGATTGCCCCCTTATGGGAGTTATTTCCCCTTTATGTGGATAATTCATGTTTTAGATAGTTTTGTTCTATTATCTTGAAAAGTATATAGATACATGTAGAGAGAAAGTGAAGGAAGCAAACAGGGTCAGCAGGCAAAGATCTTCAAAAAAAGTCAAGATGTCCGAAATTGTTAGGTCGCACCTTATGGGAATTATTTCCCCTTTTATTGTCAAATTTGAGGCATTTTTTTTACTTTTCTCAAGAACCAATTGGCCATTTCAAACCAAACTAGGCTTGTATTATCCCCATTTGAAGCCACATAAAGTTTTGTGAATAAAAAGGGGCGAGGATCCATAAGGGCCCCCAAAAGGACCAAAATTTGGTACATCATTAAAAATCTTCTTCTCATAAACCATTGATAATATTGCTTTCAAATTTTGTATGCGCGATTATACAGTAAGTATCTACAATGTTTGCGAAGTATTAAATCTTTCAGTAAATGGTCCATTAGGGGGCGCTTGAATAACATACATGTTGGGCACAGTTGTATACATTAATGGCTTAATAACTCAAAACTGATAGACTTTTTGTACACAAGAATATATGAGAAAGTTGGTATGAATCATCTAAGCATCATTTTGACAAAATTACAAGGTCATGGGGTTAAAGGTCAAGGTCACAGACACCTAAGTAAACAGACGATATAAGTTTTTTTGTTAAATTTTAGACATTTGGCTAATTGTAACCAAACTTGACTCAAAATTTTTCTCAGGTGACCGTTAAGGCGCATTGGCCTCTTGTCTATCATTGAATTTTGTCTAATTTACATATCTTTTAAATGGACATGTACATACATCAGACATTTTGAAATAAAACAAAAATCACTGTTCAACTGGACAAGTGAATAAAGGAATTCCACAGGTCAAAGAAAATTTTTTACTGGTCTGTATATATACACAGTTGAAAAGAAATGGAAAATTACTGATCATTTGGACCCTTTATCAGATAATTTCACAGCACTTTTGTAAAATTTACCGGTTTTTCTGGTAAGACTGATGAATTTCAAAAACTCTGATTCATGTACAAAAGTGTACAAGAGTACGTTCTCATTAGTTTTTACACTATTAATTTACTGTGCATGTATACATTCATACATTCATACATGTGTATATGTACCCGTGTATTATATTAAAGTGTGTATTAGATATTGTCCTGATAATGTTGCAGTTCTTTTGAAGCTTTGATTTATTAACAATTTGTGACAAGGTGAGTTATTATTTGCAGCAATTTTCAAATTTTCATTTTCATACATTATAACATATTAGAATATTACATATTACATTTGTATTCATCTTTGTTATATTTCTAATTGCAGCCAGATCACATGTTGAAGCTATGGTTGAAAGAAGTTTTAAAGGTATTCTATTTCTACAATTACATGTAGATAATTTGTTTTTACTGTTTATATTTTTATAGAAAAAGGAAGAATTATATTGTTTCAAGTTATTCTGTTGGGTATCTAGAACAGATTTTTCTCTTACCTGGCTTTGAGGGTATTAGTGTTTTTAGCTCACCTGAACAGAAGGTTTAAGTGGGCTTTTCTGATTGCCTTTTGTCCGCTGTCTGTCTGTCCGTCTGTCTGTAATGCATTTTCAACTTCTTCTCCAAAACTCCAGAAGGGATTTTGATGAAACTTTATAGGAAGCAAGAATACAACGTCCTCTACCACTTTTGTCCATTTCGGCCCGATTGGCCCAGGGGTGGATCCAGGGTGGGGCAAAAGACTCCCCAGGGGGTACCCCTATTTGAAAATCTTCTCCTCCAGAACTGCTGCATGAATTGAAAAACTTACTGTATCTGAGTGATCTTCATAGATGTATGATTCAAGTTTGTTAATTTTGTTGAAATTGGAAAATTAATTTTTGGCATGTCTTTTTAGACTTTGTAATTTTCATTCATTTTTGTATGATTTCTTTGATTTTCTCCCCTATTATTCATTATGATGCATTTATATATGGATGTGTTTTAGCTGTGCTTTGGTAGATAAAATGAGGCCTCGTAAGGGGTAACTCTTGAAAAATCTTCTCCAGAAATGCTGCATGGATTGAAAAAATAATTGCATCTGAGTGATTTTTACGGATGCATGACTCAATTTCCTGTTTTTAAACAAATTGGAAAACTAATTTTTGGCATATTTTTGACATTTTGTCATTTTCATTCATTTTTAAGTCTCCTCCACTCGTAAGGAGTGTTAAAATAATTTGTAAATTTGAGATTCCCATATTTGTAAGATACCAACACAGTTCAGGTGAGCGATGTGGCCCATGGGCCTCTTGTTATGAAAATGTAGACTTAGATGTATGGAGTTTTTATCTTAAAATGCTGACAACATGCATGTGATATATACATGAATGAAAAGTAGGGTGACAGAATTGAAAAAATTATATATTTTCTCTATGTATATTTATAATAAATCATAATTTTTAAAACATTTATAAAGCAACTTTGATACAATGTACTTCAACCATTGACTCAAAATCTACCATACTTTCATTATATATTTGCTGATAATGTTAAAATCTCATGCTTTCAAGATTTAGCAATTTAAACAGAAAAGTAAATAGTTTAATATTATTTTGAAAATATTTGGTTTTACATGTACATGTATATGTATATAGAGACCGATAAAAGTTTTCTCACTTTTGTCACCTTGCTATATAAACACATAGTAAACTTCATACATGGAAATGCAATAGGGTATGTACTTCTTCATGTGCAAGTACTTTTAAAATATATGTTTGACACTTTTACTGAGAAGATATATATAGATACACTATATGTAAATATTTATACAAGCATGAAGGTACATGATTTATTATATACATACATGTATACACGTACCAAGTTTAGTAATAAATTATCAATCGATATGTCATGATAAAAATAAATTGTGATTGCTCCTTGGTTGCAGCATTAATTTGGGCCTGGCACCAAAAAACTTAAGAATTACTTAAGTTTTTTTAAAAATTTACTCAACATTGGCAAATCCTAAAATTTGATTGGCTGAGCAGGCCAAGTTGAAAATATTCTCAGACTTGAGTAAATTCTTAAGTTTCATGGTGCTGGACCCAGAACTTGCACCATATATATCTTTATCTTTCTTTGAACAGTGTATCCAACATTATGAGCCTGGATTAGTGGCACTGCACTGCCAGGAAGTTGGTGGCAAAAATTATGAAGCTTCCATGCAACATGTTAACCAGTTTGTCAAGTAAGTAACACATATCTAAGGTCATTGTTAAAAGAGTAATGAGTAATTGCCCAGTTACAATAAGTGTTCTAAATAAATTAAATCAGCTGATACTTTGAGTAACCTCAATCCTTGGGGTAATAGTATTATCACATGCATGTGTATAATCATACAGTTATGATACAGAATTCAATACATGCTGAAATAACATGCTGTATCATAAATTCGGCAAACTGAACAGTTCAACTAAATGTAACTTGACTATAACTTGAAAGTTGAATATAAACATGTTCAACACTCACAATATGTTATGCCATTCAAACAATGCATTTGATTCACTTCAAAACAGCCTACAAACACGGGGAACTGGTCAGAGCTATTCAAACAATGAAGAAGGGTCTGAAATAACAACAAAACAGGGAATAAGACTTGAAAAAACGAAATAAACACGTAATTGACTGAACTAGCAGAATAAATAACAGAATGAACAACTCAACCTGAACATATACCAAAACTCAAAACTCACCATGAGGTATTTTTCGGACAAATTACATCCTAAATTGACATAACTTCCCACCTCAATCTGCAGCCTTCAAATGTCTGACCGCTAATAACACGAGGTAGACCACAATACCTGTATATCCACATGAAGTCAAATGTTACTACCCGTTATAACAATAGTACTGAGAGTGTTTTGATTTGACAACTAGAATGAATCAGTACTAAACTATGACAAATGAAAACTCGGATTACTAATTAAATGAGACTTCATTATAGTTGTATTGCACTGCTGTTGAATACAGAAATTTGGCCAAATCTACTTTGCCTTACTCATTTGCCCCTAAAGACACATTCAGACAGGCCTAAGTCATTGATTTACAGAAGAGTCCATTGTTTTTCAGGCGTTGATGAGTTAACATTGCATTCAAATGTACATGTAGCAGTGTAGCATGTGCCAACTTTGTAGGTTAACAAGAACCCCCCCCCCCTCTTTCTGAAAAAGAGGAATAAATCTGTGAATGATTGGAGAAAATATATCTTTCAGTGGTCTTGTAAAACTACATGTTCTTGATAAATAGACCTTTCTGTTAAAAAGGATGTGTTGTATACCTTACAACTGTATGAATAACACAATTGCCATGATAGTTTGAATTGCATTAGACATCTGTTGAAGTATGATGTCAGTTGCTATGTAACTTGATTTTGTCATCAAAGTCTCACTAGCGAGCAGAAAAGAAAGTATGTACACAGGAGAAATTGAGTAGGTGTTTGTCATATGAAAGTGACAGGTTTTAACTGATAATTTGTGATTTTCATTGATAGGTGTTTTTAATTTCAAATTTTATGTTAAAATTGGAGGTGTAATGTAGGCTGAGTGAAAGAGGAAAAATGCTGCTCACACTTTTCAGTGTAAATGAAATCAGACCTTTAGTTTTTTCGGTAAAACTATTCAGATTTTGTAATTGATTCATATTTATTGTTGAAGATAAACAACTTTATCAGACCTGTAATGTACATTTATCTTTCTTCTACTATTAAAAAGTTGCTCTTTCACATGCCGTCATGTGTAGGGTCAACACTTTTTTGTGTAAATTTATGTTTTAGCAACTTCACTGACTTAGGCCAATCCATTAATGCCTGTAGGGATGAATGAATTAATTCTACAAGCATGTACGGAATATGTCATTACATGTATGTAGCAATGTAGGTCAGTATTCCATGCATTTATGATTTAAAGACATTTAAATGATGCACAATGAATGTAATGTGTTTAAAGTGTCCGATAGAAATATCTACTTCTACACCATGCCCTATTCATGATCACTGAATCATAGTTTAAAAGTCAGTTATAGAATTATTTTTAAATTCAGTGTAAGTGGTGTATCCATGGATACATCATTAGATGCACATTGTAAATGCTTCTTTTCATTTACATTTTAAGCCTCTCTGATTCCTGTTGTTGTATTTTACTGTTTTCACAATTAGCATCACCCAAGTGTGTTAGTCACATTGGGACAGCATGTTTATCTCTATTATCATTTACATATAGGTTGCAACTCTTTTTTCTGTAAGGGAATTCTTTTTGTTCACATTTCATTGTCAGTTTTATCTTCTAAATAATGCATTAGCCCAACAATTATTGGATTTGTATGACATTCAACTACAGCTTACATTTGTACAATACTGCCTGAGAGCATTTATCTCCCTCAAGTCTACAATACCAAGTTCTTTTATCAGAATTTTGTTGTTGTATAAAACTTATGATTTATTTTTCATAGTATCCAGGGAGTTATATACCTGTGTCATGAGCTTGGTCACTACTTATATTATATAAGTGTGTGTGTGTGTGTGTGTGTGTGTGTGTGTGCATATACATGTGTATGTATGTATGTGTGTGTGTATGTGTGTGTGTGTGTGTGTGTGTGTGTGTGTGTGTGTGTGTGTGTGTGTGTGCATGTGTGTGTGTGTGTGTGTGTGTGTGTGTGTGTGTGTGTGTGTGTGTGTGCATGCGTGCGTGCGTGTGTGAGTGTGTGTGTGATCCAAGGGTATAACCTTTTTTATGCATAGATTTAAAATGAACACAATTTCCCGCAATCACAACAGCAAGTGAACAGAGAAATTAATTTGCTTTGGTAGAGTGCTTGCTTTTGTAGAGTGCCAGTTCTTTGTCATGAAGATCTCTGATTCAATCCCAGATCATGTTAGATTTTCAGAGCTGAATTTCATCTCCTGTTGGTACAGCTCTATGCCTAGATGATGGGTAGACAATCTAGGATAAGCATTTTAAAAAAAAAAAAATTTAAAGAAATGAATGGACTAACATACAATTTAGAAATAGTTACATCTTAGTGATAGACTTTAAATAATTGGCAGGGTTTTCCCTGGGATTTTCAAATGAGGAGTCCATGGACTCCCACAACTACAAAATTAGGAGTCCATTTGGTAATTTAGGAGTCCATTTGCAGTCCACTTCAATTTGACCAAAATTAAACTGAATGTCAAATTTGCACTTTTGTTGATAATTACAGACATTCCTTTAGGGAAAATATCAAGAGTACATGTGGAGCATTTATTTTCTGATCATAACTTAATCATGTCGGGAGAGTGAATAATTTTTCCCGCACTCATGTCTGAACAAAACTTCAGCGCCATTTTATACGTTACTGTAACACCATCGTAATTTCCTGGTTTGTTCTTGAACCCTCAGAGTTCCCTTAATTCAATATATAATTATTGTATACCTACATGTACCATAGATTAAAGGTTTATAAGAAATTAAATAAAATATAGTTGTTTTAACTACATTTGAAATCATATGGAAAATTTATATTGAAAATTTATAAATTGTAATACAATTATATGTTTTTACAAATATAGATGCAAAACTGAAAAGTTACTAAATACATGTAGCCTACTAACTGATGCCTCAAATTTATTTGTTTGAAAATTATATCTATTTTATCCATTTCAAATATTAAAGTACTTTATCATATGTAAGATTTACATAAACGTTTGTGTAAATAAATCATTTTATATAACTATCATTAGTACTTTCATTATTATTTTTTAATTTCCCAAATTCAAATAAAAGTTTATATTTCCGGAAGTACCCATAAAGTGATGAACGATGTTGTCTTGTTGATTCTAGATCTATGGTAGAGGTAAAGATTTTCTTGTTTTATTATAAATAAAATGATGAATTCAGTTTCTCGGTTTTCTTGTTGAATTGCACTAGAACATATGAATTAAAAATGGACATAAAAAAGGATGCAAACTGGTAGAAATAGGTCGCATGCTTGGTTTATTTACCCAAACGATCTGGAAAGACATCAAGTATTTAACGCGTCCACTAGGACGCAATAGATCTTATTTCAGGCGTCATTTAGGATTTTTACACGTAAATACGCAGAATTTTTGCTTCAGGGAAAACCCTGAGTGGCCTTTTCATTTTCTGAATGGGACTCCCCAAATGTTTTCCTCTACTGAGAGCCCTGAAACTGTGTATGTTTTTGATAGAAATCAAGATTGGTTTAAATTTGAGCATCCAAGAAAGTGTTTCACATCCATGTATGGTTTGGTTTGCAACGCCTACATGTACTTTAAAGGATGATTGTTTATCCCAACAACAGATCCTTCTCTGTTAGCTCTAAACAAAGATACTGTGCCATATTATTTCTTACCACTCTAGCTTTCTGTTGGTCTGCAAAAAAACACAAATGAATTCATTGTGTAAAGGATGACTTAACTGTGTAAAGGATGTCTTTACAATGTAAAGGATGACTTAAATGTGTAAAGGATGAATTATCTGTGTAAAGGTTTGACTTTGAATACCGTAGTGTTTAATGCTACACTGAACATTCTTTCAGTTACATGGTGGCAACCAGTTTATAATGGTGGAGGAGAGAACTTGGTTACAATGTACCTAGGAATAGACTACTGGCCTTCCCTAAGTAAACTGGCAAACTTTTAAATAAAAATCAGCTCAGGTTCGAACCTGTGATGTCTTAGAAGTGAAAGACCTCATGGTTCAAAGCGCGATGCAAAGCGCGATGGCCACAGAGACCTTTGATGAACTGTTGATAGGAATCATAGTTTGAATATACACACATACACGTGTATAATGTATATACATGTATATACATGTAAGTTATAACATATAGAATATTACCATCAGTAATAAAACAGAAAGATTAGCATTAACTCTGAACTACTTTTCAACTTAAACTTTGGCAGTTAAGTGACTGACCTTTGACCTTCAATGTACATGTACATGTATCATCAGAATGTAATAGCTGGGGAATGGATCACCATTTTACATACATATACATGTATATATATATATATATATATATATATATATATATGAAATAAATTCATGTTTATATAATCTGTTTATATTATGATCCAATAGTTTAAAATCAAGGTTTAGATTTTTAACATCTTAAAGGTGACTTGTATATGTAGCTGGATTACCTATTTGAAAAGTTAGATGTTACAAATGTTGTTCAGATCTTTGTGACTTTTTATATGTAAATAGAAGGTAGCCATTTGAAGTTGTTTGTAGGGAAAATATCATTCAGTTCCAGTTGTGCATGTACATGTTACTACTGGTACATGTATATAACTTTACAGTGGTTACGTATTTGGCAACTTGTGTATGTACAAATTAATGTGTTCCATTTGGTGCATTTTGACTAATTCTTTAGGGTATTACCTAATTATATGTAGTAGATTGTTTATCATGATAACATCCAAGCCTTTTCATAAGAATCTGGCTGTTTTTGTGATTGTTTTATGCCTCGATTTAAGAGAATCATAGATTGTTTATGATAATTTGCACAAAAAGTTAACAACAAAGCATAGTGTTGTCATAAACATGCATGAAATATATTGAAGATGCATATACACATGTATATACACTAGCTTTGATAAGGATATTGTTAAAGATATCACCTTGTGAATATAAGGTGTAAACTATCCAAAAATACAAATGTATACTCTTCTTATATCATCATATATGTAAATCTGAATCAACTCTCAAACCCAAATTGGAAAAAAAAAGAATTCCCATCATTTGATTTTGACAATTGTTTTGGTAAATCATAAGCTGGATGAAAACATTGGTTTGCTTTCATACATGTATCTGTTTGTGAACATACAGTAAGTATGCTACTGTATAATTGCTTTTATTTGCAGGGAATTAATTTCGCTATATTTGCGGTCTTGGAAAATTTCAGGAAATTAAATACACGTGAATATGATACCTTACACTTATGAAGTACAGTAAAACCTGTATATAGGGGCTACCCTAAAAAACAGAAAATATTGACCTTTATGTGCAGGTGACCCTTATACACAGGTTCAATTTAGTAGAAGTATGCAGTCAAGGGACTAGACAAAACTGGCCTTTATAAACAGGTAATCCTGATATAGAGGTGGCTGCCATAGCAGGTTTTACTGTATTAGAAAAACAATTCCTAACATATCTTTCTCGGAATTTAATACCCATGGATAAGATCATCTCAGAAAAAATGTGAATTTTTTTTCCTGTGAAATTAAACAACTATACAGCAACTACTACTAGGCTGTATTTGCCCAATAGCTGGGCATGTAACTTTGGTTTAGGCATTTAATCAATGGTAAAGAAAAAACAAAGAATCCAATATTTGATTGAAAATTTATTTGCACATTTGTCCAAATGGCAAAGATTACTGATTTGTGTAAATACAAATGCAATGTACTTTCTGCGGAAATAATTGCAAAATGTCACTGTGTAGTGTGCTATTTCTTCATGATCTGAGGACTTGAAGCACAGGTGATCTGAGGATTTGAAGCACAAATGATCTGAGGACTTGAAGCACAGATGATCTGAAGACTTGAAGCGCAGATGATCTGAGGATTTGAAGCACAAATGATCTGAGGACTTGAAGCACAGATGATCTGAAGACTTGAAGCGCAGATGATCTGAGGACTTGAAGCACATATGATCTGAAGACTTGAAGTGCAGATGGTCTGAGGACTTGACGCACATATGATCTGAAGACTTGAAGCGCATATGATCTGAGGACTTGAAGCACAGATGATCTGAGGATTTGAAGCACAGATGAAGTCAGCATACTGTACCTGTATATTATTGATTTCAGCTTTTATATTGACAGGTGCTACAATGTGCAGATTTATCTTATTAACTTCATTCACATATACTGTTACATGTGTCAGAGCAGAAAGACTCAGTAAGTAGAATAGTGCATGTGTAAGTAATACAGACAGTCAATGTCTTATGGTGTAATACAGATGTACATGTACACACATGTAATTACAATGTTACTATACAATGATGAAGTATGTCCTCATATTTATATATTGCATATAAATAAAATGTTTCTCAAATGTGTAAAATTGCACATGTACAATGTGCTGTTATAAAAAGTACAGGTACTTGTCATAATCAGCTACATGTATATAAATGAAATGTGAAACACACATAATGTTTAGCAAGGTGGGAAAGCACCTACCTGATTGTATTCAAAATAAAATAATCAAGTTTATTTTTATTAGTTATCATAGAACTGCTTAGTTTATCGAAGAACAAAAAACATGACAGCTGAACTTAATCTTTCGATTCCAATCATTTGTGGTGGAAAGAAGACTTTCATACCAGACCCAAATCTAGCATTTCTGTCTCACTATTTGGACTAGATGGAAACAAATTTTACTAGTCATGTGACAAGTTCACGATTCATAAAATCGTTTATGGCAAGTAAAGTTACATAATGAACTTGTCTGTGTGGCAAGTGCTTACACCATACTGATAATCCAGACTCTCTTGTAAGTTAAAGTGATCCATTTATGTTTACTTTTATTTTTAGTTCAAAATACATTATACATAAAACAATTAGAACTTAAATAATTATTTTATTGACAATTAAACACATTGGTCTTTACGTCATAGTCTTTACGTCATGGCCGAAAATGTCTTGTTATATAAGTTTATATCATGTCACTGGTCATCTACAAACATTTATAGCCCATAACAATGACATCTACATATAACTCAAAACTGTCAACATATCCATTGTAAACAACTTTAAAACAGAATGTTTTAATTGTACATTTTAAACTAAGGATAAGATTGAATTGGTAGTGAAGTGCTGACAACTCAGAAATTCATAACTATTACATGTATACATTGTAGCTATTACACATATATATTGTAACTATAACATGTATACATTGTAACTATTACATGTGTATATATTGTAACTATAACATGTATACATTGTAACTATTACATGTATACATTGTAACTTTTGCTTGTATACATTGTAAGTATTACTTGTATACATTGTAACTATTACATGTATACATTTTAACTATAACTTGTAATCATTGTAACTTTTGCATGTATACATTGTAACTTTTACATGTATACATTGTAGCTATTACATATATATATATATTGTAACTATTACATGTATACATTGTAACTATTACATGTATACATTGTAACTATTACTTGTATACATTGTAGCTATTACATATATATATATTGTAACTACATGTATTACATGTATACATTGTAACTATTACATGTATACATTGTAACTATTACATGTATACATTGTGACTATTACTTGTATACATTGTAACTATCCCCACTCCCCTTGTTGTCCTAGGGTTCTCAGTTGCTGGCTGTTATATACATGTATACCTTATATGTATGTAATATTATAAACATACTACCAAAGTTATAATGCTCAAGACGATATCGTTTCTGTCAATTAGACTTCATTAGTTGAGCTTCAATTTAAAAGTTATGTGTATTTTCTAAAGAGAAAGTGGTATTATACAAGGCCAAATAATATCTCTAAAAGTATAGCCGAAATCCGTCTAAGAGTAACCACTGTAAAAAATGACTATCTTAGTTTTAGAAACCATTTTTGAATTGAAATGATGTTAACAGTGCCAAATATTGCTTTGGTATAAGATGAACAGCTGGTACCGAAATACCAGGTACTAGGTTTATGTATACCCTCGGGGACTCAAACGGTCCACCAGCAGTGGCAACGACCTAGTGGTTATTAATATTATAAACATACTACCAAAGTTATAATGCTCAAGACGATATCGTTTCTGTCAATTAGAACTGTGTGTATCACTGAAGTTGACAATATGAACAATTACTGTACATGTAGTATTGTAGTGCTGTACAGTTGATATACAACATTAAAAGTACCCAGTAGGAGAGGAGACATAGACACATACATGTAGAGCTTGACAGTTATAAATTCTGGTATAAAATCAGTTATCTAAGCAATAATGTACAATGCACTTTGAAAATAAACAATTTATCAGTGAATGACTATATACATAATATGTTCCTGCTATGTCTTAATCACCCCTGAAAAAAATGAACTCTACTTCAAAAACGATAATATGGCCTAGTTCATTTACAGTGTCATGGAGGAGTTACAGCTCTTCTAATCGCTGAACATTAAATTTTGAGAAATAACTGCAACTATTGTACTGCTAGTGTACACATGTAGCTCTCAAAATGATTTGATACATCAGAGTAATTATGGATGTATTTGTTTAACGTTATTTATGTTTATATGGTGGTTTGTATGTATACAATTGTTTGTATGGTAGATGAAGTGATCATGTTATATATGTGATGAGGATGTTCATGTTACAACACTTTACATCAAGTTTACATTAAGTAGTGCTATAGAGTATCCTATGATTTGTACAGTAGTAAAGATTACATTCTTGACCCTTCATGACCTTGTTTGTATTGTACTGTTTGCAGTTGATAGTAGCCTCTCCAAATACTGAATGTACACACATAAATAGGTAACATAGATTTAAAGACAAATTTATCACAGATTACGTGAGCCTGGCTTATATATAAATATCACCTTTGTTACTCAATTCTTATGTGTCTAATTGACTGTTGGTGTACATAATATGTTTGTGTCCTATAGGTGTAATGGCGATAAAATAAGTGTAATACATGTATAGGTGTTCATACAACTATGTTATTTTATACCAGTATACATGTATACACATGTAGTATGTATATTAATATTAAATCATCATACTTTTGAGAGCTATCATACGTTTTTTAAAATGTATAGATATGCATGTCTGAGTATGTTGAAGGTGCCATATAAGAATACAATTCCATTTTTACATATAATCATGTTTATGATAATTGCTTGATCATATGTCAGAGTTGAACATACATTTACATGTAACTACTTTTTGTACATCAAACTCATAATAACTAAAAAGACATGTAAAGGACTGAGTTCATTAAAAGGATAAAATGTCATCTTTTTGTAGAGATGCATAAATTCTGTCACAAATCATAAATGGGTAAAATTATTTTAATATGATTCTCAAAAAATGTTAAAACAAATTCCAGGAAAATAAAATGTGGTAAGGGTCTGAACCCTGAATGTGTGATGAAGCATTGTTGCTTATCTATGTCCTATAGACATGCAAACAATATCAATTACAATATCCACACCAGCTTCAAAGCTATGCTGCCTTTTCCATTTACTAATGTAACTGTAAAATTCTGATCATCTAGATGATTCTGGTGTGTCTGATTTACTAATGTAACTGTAAAATTCTGATCATCTAGATGATTCTGGTGTGTCTGATTTACTAATGTAACTGTAAAATTCTGATCATCTAGATGATTCTGGTGTGTCTGATTTACTAATGTAACTGTAAGATTCTGATCATCTAGATGATTCTGGTGTGTCTGATTTACTAATGTAACTGTAAAATTCTGATCATCTAGATGATTCTGGTGTGTCTGATTTACTAATGTAGCTGTACAATCCAGTACTGACATACATGTATGTAGGCATTGAGCTGGATGAAATCTGCTTAGACAAAGCATGATGATATGTGTCAATTTCATCCTGGAGAGAAAGTCTTATGTTGATCTATATGGGGAGAAATTCACATTTCTTAAACATTGTGTGATGATAACCAGGCTGTGTATGATTACAATTTTGTGATCTATATACTTTCAGGTTATATCAGCGTGGAAAAAAATGAAGGTCAATGGAAAATGATTAATATAGTTTGCACGATGTACATGTACAATGTAGGCCTGGTTTTTGTTTCATGTATCTGTATTAAAGTTTCATCAAACTTACGAATTAATTTTCTACATGAGGAAAAAAGCTGTGTGAGTGACATGATTAGATGAATGTATAAAATCAATATATAGTGAAACTTGTATATAAAGACCCCTTAGGGACTCAAGAAAACTGGTCTTTATAGGGAGATGGTCTTTATATTCCAGTAGAAGTGATATGTACATAAAATGGTACATTTTGGGACTACAAAAAATGGTGTGACCAGGTGGTCTTTATACACAGGTGATTGCTGAAGCAGGTTTTACTGTAGGCTTAACATTGATACTCATATTTGTATACCTTTTGTTTAGAGCCATTTGTTTAGAGCCCACCTGGCTCAGTAATTAGCATGCTGGACTCTTGATTGTGAGGTCGTGAGTTCGAGTCCAGGTGACAGCAGGTTGATTTCCTGTCCTTTGGATGAGACCGTAAAAACTGAGGTCCCATGTCACAGTAGGTGTCGACACGAAAAAGAAACATCACTGCTCAATGGCCGCAAGTGCCCAGCATAGGCTAAAATTTGAAGCCCTTCACCGGCATTTGGTGACGTCTCCATATGAGTGAAATATTCTTGAGTGGGACGTTAAACAACAATAAACAAACAAACCTTTTGTTTCGAAATAGAAGTCAAATTTTATTTTTAATCAAACTGTTTCACATGCACAAACACACAAGCAGCATGAGTGTAAGACATGTGTTGATGTTTATACAATGTAATGTATATAAAAAACACTGTTTTTAAATGGGAAAATGAGATGATTATTAACCCTTTATCATCTGCATTCATCTGTACATCAAATACATACAAATTAAAACCATGGTTGATTTCATACATGTATGTTTCTTCCCCAACTGTTAATTAATTTATGGTGTGTGACTGATGGCTTGATCTGTTACATCCATTATCTGACTGGTCCAAATTGACCTGAGTTACATGTAATTAGTATGATTGACAGGTCAGAGATTATCTGATGGTCATGTCAGGTATTAACTTTTACATGGTACTATGTGATATCATCCAACCATGCATGTGTAATAAATACTGATATTTCCTGTAATTTAATGATATAAGCAACTACATTTGTTATCATGGTATTTAGGGGATCTTCTGAAATATTACAAGACATCTTGAGATCCAGGATGACAGCATGATTGTAGACCTTACTGGGGATCCAGGATGACAGTATGATTGTAAACTTTACTGGAGATCCAGGATCACAGCATGATTGTAGACCTTACTGGAGATCCAGAATGACAACATGATTGTAGACCTTACTGGAGATCCAGGATGACAACATGATTGTAGACCTTACTGGAGATCCAGGATGACAACATGATTGTAGACCTTACTGGAGATCCAGGATGACAACATGATTGTAGACCTTACTGGAGATCCAGGATGACAACATGATTGTAGACCTTACTGGAGATCCAGGATGACAACATGATTGTTGACCTTACTGACCTTACAACATGAGATCCTTACTGGATGACAACATGATTGTTGACCTTACTGGAGATCCAGGATCACAACATGATTGTAGACCTTACTGGAGATCCAGGATGACAACATGATTGTAGACCTTACTGGAGATCCAGGATGACAACATGATTGTTGACCTTACTGGAGATCCAGGTTACAAAATATGACGAATACAAATCATGTAACCTCCTTTTCATTCTCGATGAATTTGATTTTTAAGTCTTCATTATTGCTATCATAACCTGCAGGTTACGGTCATTCCATTGTATCCCTACACACATCGTCTGCATTGTTTGTAATTATGAGGGATCAAGGAGATTTTGGTGTTGACAGTTTACATTGTTGAAATTTGTTATTAGTTACAGATAAATCTTACCAAGTTTTTTGAAAGAAAATATATATTTATAAGTATATAATGCGGGTTTATATTTCTTTGAGTATGGTGGATGAAAAAAAAGGTGAGTAATACATGTATGTAAACAAACTGGATTTCAAGCTTTCCATGTGCGAGAAAAAAAATTCAGCTCCACATTTAAGTTCCAGATACAAAAATATCAGTCTCTTGCGGGATGAATCAATAACCCAACCTTGGCTAGTGGGTTGTGACTTATTAGTCTATCCCACCCTCAACTGATATTTTACTATCTGGAACTCAAAGTGGAGCTAGATTCTACTAGTAGATCATATCTGTTGTCCAGAGTTAACAAGCTTTGGTTATAGAACTCAAAGTGGAGCTAGATTCTACTAGTAGATCATATCTGTTGTCCAGAGTTAACAAGCTTTGGTTATAGAACTCATAGGTTCTAGAGAGATATATGTAGATCATATCTGTTGTCCAGAGTTAACAAGCTTTGGTTATAGAACTCATAGGTTCTAGAGAGATATATGTAGATAATATCTGTTGTCCAGAGTTAACAAGCTTTGGTTATAGAACTCATAGGTTCTAGAGAGATATATGTAGATCATATCTGTTGTCCAGAGTTAACAAGCTTTGGTTATAGAACTCATAGGTTCTAGAGAGATATATGTAGATCATATCTGTTGTCCAGAGTTAACAAGCTTTGGTTATAGAACTCATAGGTTCTAGAGAGATATATGTAGATCATATATGTTGTCCGGAGTTAACAAGCTTTGGTTATAGAACTCATAGGTTCTAGAGAGATATATGTAGATAATATCTGTTGTCCGGAGTTAACAAGCTTTGGTTATAGAACTCATAGGTTCTAGAGGGATATATGTAGATAATATCTGTTGTCCGGAGTTAACAAGCTTTGGTTATAGAACTCATAGGTTCTAGAGAGATATATGTAGATAATATCTGTTGTCCAGAGTTAACGAGCTTTGGTTATAGAACTCATAGGTTCTAGAGAGATATATGTAGATAATATCTGTTGTCCAGAGTTAACGAGCTTTGGTTATAGAACTCATAGGTTCTAGAGAGATATATGTAGATAATATCTGTTGTCCGGAGTTAACAAGCTTTGGTTATAGAACTCATAGGTTCTAGAGAGATATATGTAGATCATATCTGTTGTCCAGAGTTAACAAGCTTTGGTTATAGAACTCATAGGTCCTAGAGAGATATATGTAGATAATATCTGTTGTCCAGAGTTAACAAGCTTTGGTTATAGAACTCATAGGTTCTAGAGAGATATATGTAGATAATATCTGTTGTCCAGAGTTAACAAGCTTTGGTTATAGAACTCATAGGTTCTAGAGAGATATATGTAGATAATATCTGTTGTCCAGAGTTAACAAGCTTTGGTTATAGAACTCATTAGTTCTAGAGAGATATATGTAGATAATATCTGTTGTCCAGAGTTAACAAGCTTTGGTTATAGAACTCATAGGTTCTAGAGAGATATATGTAGATAATATCTGTTGTCCAGAGTTAACAAGCTTTGGTTATAGAACTCATAGGTTCTAGAGAGATATATGTAGATCATATCTGTTGTCCAGAGTTAACAAGCTTTGGTTATAGAACTCATAGGTTCTAGAGAGATATATGTAGATCATATATGTTGTCCAGAGTTAACAAGCTTTGGTTATAGAACTCATAGGTTCTAGAGAGATATATGTAGATAATATCTGTTGTCCAGAGTTAACAAGCTTTGGTTATAGAACTCATAGGTTCTAGAGAGATATATGTAGATCATATCTGTTGTCCAGAGTTAACAAGCTTTGGTTATAGAACTCATTAGTTCTAGAGAGATATATGTAGATAATATCTGTTGTCCAGATTTTATTTGTTGTCTCACAGTAAGTTTTAGGGAGAGATTGCAAGCTGCTGGTAGGATTATTAATTGTTGTTTAGCATGGCAAAGACAGGAAGCTGACAAATTGATTATATGCATGGAGTGATGGAGGATGTAGTAATATTTATTATGTATATCCTGGAGCTGTGCACATACATAATTCTGTAGAAACAATGACTTTGTAAACAGTTGTAAATTAAGAGAACTTTCATGCCATTGTACTGTAATATTGTTGTATCTAGGGGAATAACATGTCAATGGAGTATAACCTTGGGGATAGTGGTGAGTCATATCAGGGAACTCTATTCTTGAGGGCCATTCTAGGGAGCTAAGTTAATATTGAAAGATAACTGGGGGGACAGCCAAGTATATGATAATCATAGTGGATAGTGGAGGGACATTACAGAGAACTTAATTTTGAGGGGATAGTGTTAGGGACATATTGGACTAACATTCTATGTTAACTTGGCCATCACTTTTACAAAAGATTCATCATTCAGGCTGCTTACATCCTACTCTGCTGATAAAGAATATGGTAATAGTAGACATTTGGGTACTAGTAAAGTCATTGACCTAGCTACAGAAGACACTTATAGTTCAAGTATTAACGTCTTATATATTATTGTAATAATTGTTATGTATGTGTATACATGTATACATTGTATACACACACTGGTCCACGGCCCATAAATATAGGGATTATATAGTCATGGTTCCCTTTAAGTGTTGCTGTTTTTCAACTAAGTGTGCCCAGGGTTTGAATGAAGATTGGGCAAAATAGCTTTGGATGGACCCCTCCTTTTGCATACCCCTTCTTTAGACCCATTGCCCACAACAGACCAGATATGTTAGATTTTCTTGTGTGTTAAATGCAACCTACATGTACATTGTTCTTCTTTTCACTTTTGTTGATGGTGATCAGGTGAGTGATATAGACCCACTTGGCCTCTTCTTAAATCATGTAGATTATTATGTACTGAAGTGAACATAAATCATTTTCAATTCAAAGAAGCATATACATATATTCATGCTTTGCATGTGTGCGTAGGAGTTGAAGTACAATGTTCTACATATTTATATAATCCAACATGCAAGCCACAAATTCATTTCACACTACAGAATTTGTCTGTTTAAGTGGTCTTTGTTGTACATGTACATATAGGGTATAAATTGATTTATTAAATACACAGTGTTGCATGTAAATACAGTGTACATACAGTTTGTAAACATATTTATTTCACAAGTCCTCCCATTTCTTAGGTTTCAGATGTAAAGTTACTTATGGAGACTCAGGGTTTACATTGTTTTACTGCAAGTAGAAGGTCTGGAGCTTAAATCTAGATGGATTACAGGATTGTACACATACTGTACAATTCGTTAAAAGTTTGAAGGCAGTGTAGGCATTGTAATATCTAGATACATTTTGTGTTACATTTGAAGGTAAACACTTGTAAGAAATTGTTTCAACCTCTTTGTAAATCTTATGACTATACACCACTACTAAGATAAGTAATGCAAAAGAATGAAACTTTAAATTCCATATTGTTTAGGAAGTAGAGGATTAGCGAACAAGTTTGAAATAAAAATAAAAATAAGTAGATATAGCATAAGTTGTCTAATTGTCTGATAAAAATATAACAGATGTTAAAAATATGAAATCTTCATAACTTCCTGTTAAACGCTTTGTTGATTTTTTTTTATGTTGGTTCAGCATAATTCATTAATTGTACAATGGATGGCAATGTTTTATGTTCATTTTACATATTAATTGTACAATGGATAGCAATGTTTTATGTTCATCTTTCATGTTTAGTCACATCTGTCTTCATTGTCTAGTATATAAACATTTCTGGTTGCAGGTTAACTTGAGATGTGTCCACTTTGTTAGAATAGGGTTTTAATTTTGAGTCAGGTATCAAACTTTTTAATGCAAGTAGTTATAATTCCTTCACATAGTACTTAGCATAAAAAAAGGAAAATTAAGATACTTGGATGACACCTAAACAAAGCTACATGTACAATTAGACAGGGTAGAGAGAAAATGATACATCAGTATTACTGGTGAATTCATTAATAGAAGTGTTATGACAGTTCCTGTAATTGAAAATATTAAAATTGTCAAGTTTACATTAATGGAAGAAGACACTACATTCTGAAAATGATTTAATATAAATTGTATGAGTGAGTTAACATTGTGTCTACATGTTTTCTTCTATATATCACTTGACTACAAAGTCCAGGATATATACATATTAATGTCATGTTAGTTGTGTCATCGCCAATGGCATTTTCTAAAATTTCGTAAAAAGGCCTGCATATTGAGGTCATGGCAGGCAAATGTCAAATCCAAGGCAAACATATTGAGGTCATGATAGGCAAATGTCAAACCCAGGATATACATATTAAGGTCATGGTAGGCAAATGTTAAGTTCAGGACATATGTATTAAGGTCATGGTAGGCAAATGTCAAACCCAGGATATACATATTGAGGTCATGGTTGGTAAATATAAGTCCAGGACTACATATTAAGGTCATGGTTGGCAAATGTTAAGTTCAGGACATATGTATTAAGGTCATGGTAGGCAATTGTCAAACCCAGGATATACATATTGAGGTCATGGTTGGTAAATGTCAAGTCCAGGACATACATATTGAGGTCATGGTTGGTAAATGTCAAGTCCAGGACATACATATTGAGGTCATGGTAGGTAAATGTCAAGTCCACAACATATTGAGCCTATGAGGTCATGTTAATCGAATGACAAGTCAAGGACATACATTGAGGTCAGTGGTGGGCACAATCATGTAGAAGGGATATAAACACTCTGGTAAAATTTGTATAATACATTGTATATGTTTGTCAAAAGAAAACAAATTGTAACTCATCCTTTTATCAAGATGAAATAAGCAAAAATCATATACAAAAAGCATTAGGCAAAGGGTGGTATTATGGCCTTATTGTTTGTTACTCACTAGGACACATGCATGCTATATTCGAGCTACTGGTAGGTTTTTGATTTGCCATATTTTCATTTTCAAATTACAGAATCTCGACTTCCATAAGTTTTTGCCTTTTTTTAATAGCTCACCTGACTAAAGCCAGGGTGAGCTTTTGCCATCACTTTGCGTCCATCGTCCGCCCGTCCTCTGTCCTTCAGGCATAAACTTTCATTCAAAGTCCTTCTCCTGTGAAACTGCTGAGCCGGTGAGAACCAAACTTGGTCACAATAGTCTTTGGATGGTCCCATGTAAAAAACATGTTTTTCAGGTTCGCACCCCATCCAAGATGGCAGCCAGTAAGGAACATAATTTAACATTGGACCCTATGGGAAAACACATTTTCGTTTTTTTCTGGAACTACTATCCCAATAAGAATCAAACTTTGTCACAATGGTTGTTTGGATGGACCTGTTTAAAACATGTTTCTGGCAGGTCCAGGTCCTATTCTACTGATGACAGGCTGGTGAGCAATACAGGCTCTTGTTAACCTCTTGTTATATTTGACATTTTTAAGATTTATGGTTATCAGATACATATTTGTACTGGCAACAGGAAAAGTCTTTTTGACAGTTAATATATATCTTGTCTGATCTTAAGTCAAAATACTTCTTACTAATTGATTTACTGGTTTGATTGAAATACCAGTGTTATACATATTACATATAATGGAAACTTGTCAAAACAAAACTTATTTGTATGGAGAAGCCTTTCACATATCACTCAATGCAAATTATTATTGACAGCAGAGATTCAAGAGGCAGAACTAAAAAAAAGACCTACAGATTTGTAAAATGATAGAACTTTACCTTAACATTCCTACAGACCTACAGATTTGTAAAATGATAGAACTTTACCTGAACATTCCTACCGATGTACAGATAGAACTTTACCTAAACTTTTCTGCATATCTAGATAGAACATTACCTAAACATTCCGTAACAGATCTAGATAGAACATTACCTTAACATTCCTACAGATCTAGATAGAACATTACCTTAACATTCCTACAGATCTAGATAGAACATTACCTTAACATTCCTACAGATCTAGATAGAACATTACCTAAACATTCCTACAGATCTACAGATAGAACATTACCTAAACATTCCTACAGATCTAGATAGAACATTACCTTAACATTCCTACAGATCTAGATAGAACTTTACCTAAACATTCCTACAGATCTAAATAGAACATTACCTTAACATTCCTACAGATCTAGATAGAACATTACCTAAACATTCCTACAGATCTAGATAGAACATTACCTTAACATTCCTACAGATCTAGACAGAACATTACCTAAACATTCCTACAGATCTACAGATAGAACATTACCTAAACATTCCTACAGATCTAGATAGAACATTACCTTAACATTCCTACAGATCTAGATAGAACATTATCTAAACATTCCTACAGATCTAGATAGAACATTACCTTAACATTCCTACAGATCTAGATAGAACATTACCTAAACATTCCTACAGATCTAGATAGAACTTTACCTAAACATTTCTACAGACATAGATAGAACTTTACTTAAACATTCCTACAGATCTAGATAGAACATTACCTAAACATTCCTACAGATCTAGATAGAACATTACCTTAACATTCCTACAGATCTAGATAGAACATTACCTTAACATTCCTACAGATCTAGATAGAACATTACCTAAACATTCCTACAGACCTACAGGTGATTTGTAGAATGAAAAAGTAGATTTGGCCACCAACTATTACCGGTATATAATGATACAAGTTATTCCGTTACTGGTATATAATGATATAAGTTATTCCGTTACTGGTAAATAATGATATAAGTTATACCGTTACTGGTAAATAATGATATAAGTTATTCCGTTACTGGTAAATAATGATATAAGTTATTCCGTTACTGGTAAATAATGATATAAGTTATTCCGTTACTGGTTAATAATGATATAAGTTATTCCGTTACTGGTAAATAATGATATAAGTTATTCCGTTACTGGTATATAATGATATAAGTTATTCCGTTTCTGGTATATAATGATATAAGTTATTCCGTTTCTGGTAAATAATGATATAAGATATTCCGTTACTGGTATATAATGATATAAGTTATTCCGTTACTGGTATATATTAATATAAGTTATTCCGTTACTGGTAAATAATGATATAAGTTATTTCGTTAGTGGTAAATAATGATATAAGTTATTCCATTTCTGATATATAATGATATAAGTTATTCCGTTTCTGGTAAATAATGATATAAGTTATTCCGTTACTGGTATATAATGATATAAGTTATTCCGTTACTGGTAAATAATGATATAAGTTATACCGTTACTGGTAAATAATGATATAAGTTATTCCGTTACTGGTAAATAATGATATAAGTTATTCCGTTACTGGTAAATAATGATATAAGTTATTCCGTTACTGGTTAATAATGATATAAGTTATTCCGTTACTGGTAAATAATGATATAAGTTATTCCGTTACTGGTATATAATGATATAAGTTATTCCGTTTCTGGTATATAATGATATAAGTTATTCCGTTTCTGGTAAATAATGATATAAGATATTCCGTTACTGGTATATAATGATATAAGTTATTCCGTTACTGGTATATATTAATATAAGTTATTCCGTTACTGGTAAATAATGATATAAGTTATTTCATTAGTGGTAAATAATGATATAAGTTATTCCATTTCTGATATATAATGATATAAGTTATTCCGTTTCTGGTAAATAATGATATAAGTTATTCCGTTACTGGTATATAATGATATAAGTTATTCCCTTACTGGTATATATTGATACAAATTATTCCGTTACTGGTATATAATGATATAAGTTATTCCGTTCACTGGAATTTATTCTGATAAAAACTTTCAGTTACACCATTTCACTTTATCAACTTGTTTATGCATTTATATGTGCATTTTATTTCAATTAACTAATGGGTTTTCAAATAGTAAATTTGCATTCCTTTCCTGGTTCTGTTTTTTGTATAAAGTATTTATATGCATTTCTCTTTAAAATGGAACAGGCAGTTGATGTGCTAAATGTTTTTTTTTCAGTTTTAATACTGTGTAAGTGATATAGATTTTTCAATCAACAACCTGTAAGTGATGCTACTGAAATATATACATGTACATCATTGTTGTTGCAGAAAGGAATCTGATATATATTCCAGTAAGATGTTGATTTGTTCAAGGGCATTTATAATCCTTATCATTTTAACATTTATTTATTGTTTCCCTATGCAGGCTTACACATGTATAACAGTGGGGTGGAATGTTTTTGGACTGTCTTTTTATAGCAGTGGGGTGTTTAGGGGTATATGATTTTGGTTCATCTTTTTATAGCAGTAGGGTAGTTAAAGAGTATATAGTTTTTGGCCTATCTTTTTAGCAGTGGGGTGGTTAGGGGTATATTATTTTGGTCCATCTTTTTATAGCATTTTTAGGCTCAGCAGTGGGGTGGTTAGGGGTATTTTATTTTGGTCCATCTTTTTATAGCAGTGTATATTGGGTGGGGTGGTTTGGTTGTTATATTTTTTGTTTAAGGTCACCTGCTTTCAGCAGCCACTTGTTTTTCAACAGCCAATTTCTGTCCTGCATAAAGGTTAGGAGAGAGTATATATTTTTTGGCCTGTCTTTTTATCTGTTAGCATTATTATGGTTTCCGTAAAATAGCTTGAGTTTCTTACTTTAGGTTTTAACCAACTTCCCCGGCGAAATATATCCATGGTTGACCATGGTCAGTATGGTTTTTGATGGTCAACCATGAAAGATCATGGTCAACCATCAATGACCATGTTTTGCAGACCATGGTCACAGTAGTAGACCATGGTCGACCATGGTCATAAACTCACCTCACCATAGACCATGGTCAATATTTCCTCTACTGTGGTTGACCATGGTCACCATTTTATCTACCATGGTCGACCATGGTCATAACTCTCCACCATGGTAGACCATGGTCAATTTTTTCTATACCCATGGTTGACCATGGTAAATATTTTAAAACTTTAAAAAAGTGTCATCCATCAGGTAGACCACTGTCAACATTTTTCATGATGAAAATAGATCAAATAGTCTGATTAAATGATATTTTTATTTTGGACACACTGACAATATCCATCACAGTTTTGGAGTCTACAATGTACCTATCACATTATACAGAACAGAATCATAAAATAATAAATTTTTTGTGAATTCCGCCATAGTGAACTCGAGGAAGTTATACTGAATGTAACATTTGTTGATCGCATTCATATAGAATACTTACTTTACGATTCTAGCTTATTTTACAAATGGTCCATATATATAAAAGTTCCGTAGTTTTTCAAAAGCTAATCTGAGTTGAAAATTTCAAATTGAGGTGTGACCTTGGCTTTGATTGAATAACCTTTAACCTTCACATAAATATTCTTTAAAGCATATTGCATACCGATCTTCTACACTAATAACATATGTATAAAAATTCTGGAGTTTTTGAGCTATTTTGAGTTGAAATATTATTGAGTTAACATTCAAACTAAGCTGTGACCTTGACCTTTGACCTTGAAACTTCACACAGAAATCCTTCAGCATATTTGCAACAAGTCTTCTACTTAACTTAAATACAATAGTTCTATAGTTTTTTAAGATATTTTGAGTTAAAATTTTCAAATTGGGCTGTGACCTTGACCTTTGATCTTATGGCCTTGAAATCTCACACAAAAATTTTGCAACACATTCTCTACAAATCCTCTACACTTACTTATATATAAAAATTCTATAGTTTTTTAGCATTTTAGAGTTGAAATTTTTTGAATTACATTCTATCTCAGCTGTGACCTTGACCTTTGATTTTCTATATATTCTTTTTGGTTTTTTTTTAGTTTGAAATTTTTGAATTAACATTCAAAACTAAACTATGACCTTGAGCTTTGACCTTGATGACCATTTCACCTTGGGTATTCTTTAGCACATTTCTTACAAATCTAAAATGTATGTCTATACAAAAACCTGATAGTTTTGGAGATGTAGAGATTTTAAAATTTTCATGTCTCTGTGACCTTGACCTTAAATCATGTGACCTTGAATTTTTTTTTAAGCTTGTGCAAGTCTTCAGACTGAACAACTTTCTCATGCAAATGTCTATCTTAAAAATTCTTTGCTTCCGAGATATTTTGACATTTGTCTGACTTTTAACAGACAAATGACAACACCCCCTTTTAGCCCTTAGGAAGCCTTTTTTATAGGTGACACTAAAATCAAATTAAAAACATTCCAGGTTCTTGATTCTCTCAGTGTATGCTGAAAATTTGAGCAAAATCGGCCAAAACGACATAGGCCTGATAGGATTATATAAAGTTTTAAAGTTTGTAAAAGTTTAACCCCCCCCCCCTCCCCGAATGGGCCTACTAAATAAGAGAATATTCATCTGAGCATTAGGTCGATTGACTGCAGAATGTTTTTAAACTGTAGAATTCAGTATAATTTTGTCAAACGCAATGTTTATTTCGTTTTTACATTGAGCAAACGTATAGATCGCACTGAAATAGGATCTTTACTTTAATGCTGACCCTTTCAATTGTCATATCATATGTCCCGTGATTACATTAAAGAGTATATTTACCTTTGTTTTTGGCCTATCTTTTTAGCAGTGGGAAGGTTAGGGGATAATCCAAAAATCAGGTATATATGCAATAGATTTCATATAAGTCCGCCAATTTAAACTCGTGTAGTACCGGACGTATTTTGGTCCATCTTTTTATAGCATTAGGGTCCTGGGTAATGGATATGTGTTCATAAATCAAACTTGGCCTGTAGGTTACCTGTTGCAAGGTGCAATTTAAAAAGTATATAGTTTTTGGCTCATCTTTTTAGCAGTTTGCCCACATGGCAACTGTATTGGGGTTTGATGGTTTGGACATTAGGGGATGCCTATAAATCACAGTGTAAAAAAGTTATTTTGGTCCATCTACTTTATATCAGCAGTAGGGTAGTTAAAGAGTTATATTGCACTGTTTTTGGCCTATCTTTTTTCAGGGATTTGGAGCAGTGGGGTGGTCTCTATACGGCTTTCGGATTTTAGGTGCTGAATGTGTAAATACATTTTAATTATTTTTCTTTTATTTTCATAAAATGTATATTTTTTGGCCTTTCTTTTTATAGCAGTAGGGTGGTTAGAGAATACAGTCATCCCTGACTTTAAGGTCACCTGCTTTCAGCAGCCACTTGTTTTCAACAGCCAATTTCTGTCCTGCATAAAGGACACCAATTTTTTGCCTACTTGGAACAAAAGGCCACCTGTCTTATGCAGTCACTTTTTCAATTTCCATTAAGTGACTGCTTAAAACAGGTTTGACTGTATATTGTTTTGGCCTGTTTTTATATAGCAGTGGAGTGGTTAGAGGTTATATTTTTTGGCCCGTCTTTTTATAGCAAAGGGGTGGTTAGAGGGTATATTATTTTTTAACCATGTTCTTATAGCAGTAGGATGGCTAGAGAGTATATATTTTTTGGCCTGTCTTTTTATCTGTTAGCATTATTATGGTTTCCGTAAAATAGCTTGAGTTTCTTACTTTAGGTTTTAACCAACTTTGGCATCATGCTTTATAACATCAAGATCTAGGTTGAGTTTGGATACAACAATCATTTAGCAACATTTGCCAAAGTTGAGGGACTCAAGCTCATCATGAATGACTTAATTCTTGTGAGACATAATGTTGTATGAAATCCCTTATGGTGTTTTTAACATCCAACATTTAAGTTTTGACTGATATAGTGAGAACATCAGTTATAGGTGACATGTCAGAAATTGAGAAGTATGCTACAGACTCGTATCAGTGTGCATCCTTTTCAATAGTAAATGGAATAGGAGACAAATTATGTAAAGCATCCTCTTGCACATACATGTAGATATAACTGTACATGTTTTTTAATAGAAAAGAATGTAGCAGACAACTTTAATTGCTTTTGATGGCAATAGCAGACAAAACCTGTCAGCTGTTGGCTTGTCTTGAAAGGAATAAATGTGACAAGTTTTCTTTATTTTGCCACCCCAACTGTCACAGAAGACTCAACACAATTCCCAAGGGCTTTGAGACGTAAAATTGCAACCTCTGCTAAAGACATAGTTCACAAGAGCCACTTCCTGAAGATTCTTAGAAATTACATTGTACATGTAATGTTAATGGAGCTTCAAAACTGTGGAATGAAATGCCCTATCCTGTTTGAAGACCTGTATGTCTGTACCTGCCATTTAGTTAGTGTATAATGTATATAAATGTGATTTCTGTCTGAATTTGTTTTTGTTGAGCTTTAGCCAAGTACTAGGCATTGCTAACTTAATGAGGAAGCACCTAAGCGCTAAACTAGTCTTAATGATTTTTCAGATTCCCTAGATAGATCATCACCGTATTTTTTGTAAATGTTTAATATATAAGTCTGTAGTCTGTCTGTGGAGTTTGAGATTTGATGTCTGTAGACTAAACATTAATACTGTAGTGTTGTGTTTTATACATGATTTATATACATGTTCATTTTATTCACCAAATATTCTGGTTTTCTAAGTTATTTTCAGTGCACAAGATGATTAATTTCTGTGATTAGAAATGTACAAAACTATCCTATGAATTTAACTCGGATAAACCAATCTTGACCATGCCTGGCTTACCTCTGTATTGTCTAGATTATTATTTACTTTTACTGGAATGTACAAGAAAATGACTTCCTTTAATTGGAAACATGTACTATACAATGTACATGGATTTACCTAGGTGGTACCCTAGAACAACCATTCTTTACCAGCTTGCCTATCAAGAAATTCTTTACAGTGTCATACTAACCAAGGCTCAGTTTAGGACATTGGTATGGAAATCCACCATTCATATGTGTGTCAGGTTTTATTTTAACAAATACATGTAGATGCTATAAATCAAGATAATTTGAACCAGTATAACTTACAGAAAAATAGAATGGCTAATTTAGATATCCTTTTCAAACATGGATGATTTTAAGTGGAAGAGATCTGTGTTACCTTAGTTTTAAATCTTTGTGTTTGACATTTAATTCTGTTTTGTGGCTTTTGTTGCTGATGTATGGGATCTTCAGCACTTAAACCATAATGAACAGATGCTTGATCCACAAACAATGACCAAGGCACTCAGTAATCTTTGCCTTTGGTTGTTGTTAGAGTAACTTCTGTATGCATTGCAATTTTAAAGTTATGTCTGCTTTAAAGGAAAGGTTCTGCTTTGATCATATTATCTGTCTGCTCAAGACATAAGGATATTAGGTAATTCGGATGACAGAACACCAGGTAGATCCATAATTTAGATGACAAGAGATTAGGTAGATCCTTGATTCACATGGCAAGACATGAAATAGATCCCTGATTCAGATGACAAGACATCAGGTAGATTCCTTATTTAGATGACAAGACATCAGGTAGATTCCTTATTTAGATGACAAGACATGAGGTAGATCCATAATTCAGATGATAAGACATGAGGTTGATCCCTTATTTAGATGACAAGACATGAGGTAGATCCCTGATTCAGATGACAAGACATGAGGTAGATCCATAATTCAGATGACAAGACATGAAGTAGATCTCTTATTTAGATGATAGACATGAGGTAGATCTATAATTCAGATGACAAGACATGAGGTAGATCCCTTATATAGATGATAAGACATGAGGTAGATCTATAATTCAGATGACAAGAGATGAGTTAGATCCCTGATTCAGATGACAAGACATGAGGTAGATCCCTTATTTAGATGACAAGACATGAGGTAGATCCCTGATTCAGATGACAAGACATGAGGTAGATAAATAATTCAGATGACAAGATATGAGGTAGATCCCTTATTTAGATGACTGGATGTTATGCAGATCCCTGATTTAGATGACAAGATATTATGTACATGTAGATCCCTAGTTTAGGTGAGAGGATGTTATGTAGATCAATAATTTAGATGAAAGAATGTTACCTGTATGTAGATATCTAATTTAAGGGACAGGATATTATGTACATCCCTAATTCAGTGTTAAAATGTTATGTAGATCAATAATTTAGGTATCAAGACATTACATGTATATGTAAGTAATTTACTAATTTAAAATTGAGAGGATATAGTTCCATAACTAAGATTACAGGATACAAGGTTTTCTGAATAAATCGCAGGATGTGAGGTAAATGGCATTTGGGCCTCTTGTTTTAAGAAAATAGCCATTAAAGTGTGTCGTTAAAGGTTCATCAACAAAGGGATAAAAACTATTTCATTAACCTAATGAATTACTAAGTGGAATGAATATTGTTTTAAGTGATATTTAAAGCAGTATTAGCGACGGCTAGGGCGTGATTTTTTCTTTAATTGATAATATATCCGTATATAAAGATATAAAGTTCTCATTAATAACACATACACATATTGGCTTGTTTAAAAGTTTTATGAATTTGAAAATAATAAATAATATTAGTGGGCATGTGTCAAAAAAACAAATGGTATTTTGGGCAATATTCATACCGACCTCACATCGGAAAGTTCGCGTAGTCATTTGTTTTCATCCTAATAGGATAAAACATATTTCAAGTGAATCTAATCTACCCGAATTTAGTAATTTTATTTATCTATTTGAGGAAAATACAAAATAAAGGGCTAAAATATTCCAATTTCTTTGGTGTCTATTTATAGTATTGCTTGTCAACTCGTACCCAAGTCAAATTGGCACCGAGTGATTTCGGTTCTTCTGAAATATGGAACTCGGCACTTAGTGTGGTTGAATCGGCACTTGGAAATAACAGTTTTGGCATGTGTTGATATTAATTGCAGTGATGATTTTCTTCCGATATTTAGCGGAAATCCGCTGTTTTGGAAGCAGGAAACTGATATTTTTTATGGGTCTCCGATATTTTGGTAATATGCATTTCTACAGTGGTCCGTTTCCATATTTAATCCAGTTAAAAGTTTGGTTTGGTTCAGTCCGTAATCTTGATTTTCAATGTTCTTTATTCATGTCGTGTACATACTGTCAAATGTATAAAAGACTGGTCGTACAAATTACAGAAAAACAGTTAAATGGACCGAAAAACACCCGAAGCCAATAGATATTTGCTTGTAGCAAGGAAAGGCCATATAACTTCCGTGACGTACACCGAACTCGACTTGTTATTCACGTATCACTGTACTATAAATATCGGACAGAAACAACTATGTATCGTAGTTTATAATTTTTTAACACTAAAGATTTGAGAAGTCAGTATCGGTATTCCGTATGAACTGAAAAAAGTTAAAAAATGGTGATGGCATAAAAACCATATTTTACCCATAGACATTTCTTTTGACTGAGGTAATAAATGTGAATCTTCAGTTTTGTTTTCAAAGTGAATACATATAAAGATTATACGTTTTCGGTCCATAAACGTTTGTTTTCAATACTTATTTGTACAGGTTCTGGGCTTGTTTTCGGTAATTCATAGAACACATTAGGTCAAGAAAAATGACTGTGGCCTGGGGGCTTTGTTCAACCTGGCCAACATGTGAAAGACATCAGAATATCTTCAATGGAAATTCTCGCAATAATTTTGATATTTCAACTGAGCGAAAAGTGGTTAGCAAATGGGAAGTCAAGTTATTTTAGCATCACGTAATATCGGCATCGAGTAATTTTTGTACTTGTACAAATAACGCATAACTTGGTGCTGAATTTACCTGATACCAGCATGGCCCATATCATGCAGAATTTCGGCCTACCTGACACCAGCTACTTATTATATAGGCTACACCTCGTAAGTTGGAAATTCCTTCACTAACACTTGAGGAAAAACATTCACAGTCTTGGTGTTGTTGAGAAGATAATTTCTCCCTCAACTTTTATCAAGTCTTGTCAGAAAAACTGGTAAATTTTACAAAAGTCCAGTGAAATCTATCTGATAACTGGTCCAAATGACCAGTAATATTCCATTTCATTTCTCTTGTGTAAATATACAGACAAGTAAAAAAATTTCTTTGGCCAGTAAAATTCCTTTATTCACTGGTCAGGTTGTCCAGTAATTTTTTTTTATTTCAAAATGTCTGTTATTCCCAAATCAGCAAATGTGGGTAAATAAAATATCAGATTAAAATTCTGACTTTATTTCAGCCATTTTAGTTGCCTGGAAATGACAAGAATGCAGGATTTTGCACCATTTTATCCAGAGCTTCTGGGGGGAGGGGGCTATGTGCCCCCACTGGCCAGTAATTACCTGCACTCCCATATGTGATATCAAAATATGGTAGTACAAAAGAATTCTTTTATTAATTTTTGACTAAGGTTTGTCACTCAGTCGTAGTGTTGGCTACGAAATCATTTCCTGTTATTTCAACCTGCTCTTGTGGACAGGTAAGTATCGGTTTTTGTCTGTCACCATTCTTGATCATATGTAAACACAACATTGTATGCCTTGTATTTTTTCAGTAAATCTTTGTCTTATACTCGTTTTTTACACACTTTCTGAAATCATTTATGTGGTTTTACCATTAACATTTGTAGAAAACAATGACCTATACTTGTGCATCTACACATAGCTTATTTTATACATGTCATCGGACCATCACCATGTGACTGCCTTTGTCACATTTGTACTTCTATTTGTGTTTGCATTTTCAGTCATCTGGCCCCGCTTGATATATCTCAAATTTGTTACTTGAGTGACGAATTTGCAACTGAGTTTTCCTATTCCTTTATAAACACTCATCTTGAGGAAAATCCGCTATATTACTTTTAAGTGGCCCAACTTAAGGCTAAATGGCAATTTCACTTGTATGCTTGCATGGTGGCGCTCCGAGGTGTAGAAAGTATAAATAATAAACACATGCACACACTGTAAACCTGCAAAAAACAAACATTTTAATGATGAGATTTATTTTTACATTTTTTTTTTTGAAATCAATTATTTACCTGCAATGACTAAATGGGATTGTGACTAGAAGGCACGCCTCGAGGATTTAGATATGTTGATGAATAGAAAATAAATTGTAAAAAAATAAATAAAATCATTATACATAGCCTTGCTTTGCCTGTTTTTTGGCCCTTGTTTACCAGCCTCATTACAGCCTTGAGTCTTTCTGGCAAGCATTTATGTCACAGACACATGATGTTGTATTTATTAATATACCAACGGAATTTTTAGGAATTTGCAAGCTATTCCTGTGGAAAAAAACACACACACAAAACAAAAAACAAACAAATGACACTGTATTTTTACCTGCAAGCCTTAAATCATTTGTATGTGTTTCACAATTGTTTTTTTCAAGATGTAAATATTTGTTTATTAAGATAACGGAATTTTAGGTTCCTGTGGCCTAACTGTTTAAAATCGAAAAGAAATTTTAATTTAAAATCGAAAAAAATAACATAAGAAAAATAAACTCTGCAGAACTTTTTTGCTGACTAAAAGTTTCTCGGAGTCAATTAATTCTATTTACTTACAGAACGGGTCTCCGCAATAATTTTCTCGGACTCGTTGGTTAGGCCTGTGGCTTTTTTCCCATGTAGGGGATGAAATTTGTTTACACTGGACATGAATAAAGGTAGTCTTTTTAACATATATTTTTAAAAAGGTGCATTCAAATTCTAGATTATCCCTTTATTTTTTTTAACCTCTAGGCACCCGTTTTCCCGTGCATTTAGGAGTTCTTGCAAGCTAAGTACATGTATATGCAAACAAAATAAACTCAAACTTATGATTTCAACAGACATAAAATTTGGTTAGTTTGATAATTATGAAAATGTCGAAAATGCCGAAAAATAGATTGACAAGATACTCATATAAGAACCCGAAATTCAATAATATGCGCGATTATTGAATTGCCTGAAAATGGATGGCCAGGCGATTTTTTTTTTACTTTTCATCCAGTGCTGTGTATTTTATTTTCTTTAATTTTATTCATGTGTATATTTACCCTCTTGTTTGAGAACCAACCCTACTTGAACAACTCCTTTATGTAGGTCTAGGCTGTCATATTCCCATTCAGTGGACCCGTGAAAACTAGGTCAAATTTTACGTGTCGATGATGTCACATTTGATTTTAAGTTGTACACCTTGGGCCTGGCTTAGGCTAGGCCTACTTGCACTTCAAAGCTGAGATGGAAATCGACTTGAGTTGTCGTCATTTTTCAGTCAGAAAAAATACTCAGGTATTTATATCATATTTCAACTTATTTTGGAATACACCATTTATGATTTTTAATGCTGGTAGCCTAGACAATCAGTAGCCCCAGTTATGAGACCGCTATCGATAGTTTTCAATTCCGGCGAAGTTTAGCTAATAAAAATGTAATTTACTAGACTCATGGATTATCTACAGCTTTTTATTTTGAAAACAGGCTTCATCTATGTTGTATGAATTTATTTATCACCAATTTCTTTCAGCAATGTAATTCTAATATTATTTTTCACATTTTGAGAGCAGTGAAACGTTCGGAGGGGGGGGGGGGGGACATCGATTGACTTTCAGTGTCCATTTGAAAAAAAAGCAGTTACACAAATTAGTAATTCAAATGCATTCCACCAACATGAAACACGGTTAAACATAATCCCACAGTATGTAAGTGTATACAACATATTTAATTTATGTTTACTCAATGCAAGCGTTCCATAAGGGTGATGTCTGCCATGTTTTGTTTACATGTTTAGGGATTCCTCAAGCATTTGAGACTGCTATGAAGCTCTCTCAAATATTTGAGGAAAATCTCAAATTTTGTTGAGGAAAAGTAGGATAAGAAGTTTTATACAAGCCAATTTGAGGAATGCCTCAAATCTTGAGGAAAAACTTCAAGTTGAGGAAAATCTCAAATATTCCCCCTCAACTTGCATTTAAGCCAAACTGGAAAATCTCAAATTATTTGAGGAAAATCTCAAATTTGAGGAAAACTCAAGAGTTTAGATGTTTTATACAAGCGGGGCCTGGCCATCATAATGTAATCATGTGTATGATGTGTTGAGATCTAGGCATATTATGTTTAGAAGTGTAAATCGGACAGATTTTCACATATTTTAAACCAAAAAATAGGAAACAAAACTACTTTAAAAATGTGATGTTTGAGACTTTTCAGTTCCATCAGAAAGGCATGAATTTGTATCAAACAATTTATTTTTTGTATTTTGGCCTCAGTTTGAACATTGACCTTATTGTAGAGTACAAATTGATGAACTCTATCTGAACATGGTGTCTACTGTAAGATTTTCACTTCTTCTTTGTGTATTGTCACTTTAAAACAATACAGTGTGTCAGCTTGTTATTGTATTTCCAAGCCATACATGTACAGTATATCACTAGCTCTTTCATCCTTATCTTTAAATCATTATAAATGATCTATTGTTTGTAATATTTACAAAAAAGTCATGTTATTGCTTTATAATAGCACATTGTACATGTATGTGTCTGTTTAATTCTCATGTACATAATTGGTATTTATATGTACACAAATTGAAATTCTGTAATTTACAATCAAGAAACACCATGTAGGCATGATGGGGTGCTTATTTTATGTTTTAGTTAGAGATAAATGTTTTTAAACTTCCCTGTTTAAACTTGATACAAAAATTAGGCCAAAGGTAACAAAACTTTTATTTTCTGTGCTCAGTCTGATCCACCTAAAATGCCTTGAACCAAATATTTTTAAGTAGTTTTCTCAATGGGCATAACACAAAAAATGTAACAAGGTGTTATAGCTGAACTAGGATCATAAAAAGCTTTTGAACTTTTGATAAAAAAAAATGTGATAAAAAATTCTTTTTGAAATATTTCATTGCACTAAATATCAAGCACCTTCCAAAACCAAAACAAAACGGTTCGCTTCTTACAGTCATTCAGCCATTGAGCTATGTTTCTTCTTTCGGTAAACAGAGAAGTGTTCCAAAAAAAACAGAAGTTGAATCATTGCTCAGTGGCCGAATGACAGTAGGAGGCATATCGCTTTGTTTTGTTGTGGAAGGTGCTTTATATTTAATGTTATGGAATAAATTTTGGATTTATTATGGATGAAATATTCATTCTCTGTTTGTTGCTGATTGTATGTTGCAGAAAAGTTCACTTAAGGCACAGATGTTTATTTTTGTTGAAAAGTACAGGTAAGACTAAGTCTGTGAGATTTATTCAGCCTCTGGGACTTTGCACATTTCACGTTACCAGTACAGATGTACAAGGGCGACTGTTATAACTAATTGGCCTTTTTATACCTGCTGTGGGACTTCAGAGAAACAATTACAAAAATGTCTGCTGTATGGGGAGATGAAGTGGGAATGTTTCAAAACATTTTTTTCAACACATGTTTTTTGATTCAAAGTTCAAAAGCTTTTTATGATCCTAGTTCAGCTTTAAGATATATGTATATGTGACTCAACACAAAAAATTAAATGTACCAAGGTGTTACTAAGATAAATAGCTGGCACAGCACAAAAATGTACCTAGGTATAACTAAGACATAAAGTTGGCACAACACAAAAATGTACCAAGGTGTTACTAAGATAAATAGCTGGCACAGCACAAAAATGTACCTAGGTATAACTAAGACATAAAGTTGGCACAACACAAAAATGTACCAAGGTGTTACTAAGATAAATAGCTGGCACAGCACAAAAATGTACCTAGGTATAACTAAGACATAAAGTTGGCACAACACAAAAATGTACCAAGGTGTTACTAAGATAAATAGCTGGCACAGCACAAAAATGTACCTAGGTATAACTAAGACATAAAGTTGGCACAACACAAAAATGTACCAAGGTGTTAAGATATAAAGAAGACACAAAAATAAACAAATGCGTCACTAGGATATATAGATGGCACAATGCAAAAATGTAAAAGGTATTACCAAGATATATAGGTGTCTAAAACAAAAATGTTCAAAGGTGTTACATTGTTCTGGTGATAATAGCTGACAGAATTAATCAATACATTGGTGGTCAATAACTACATGTACCCTGTGAACAAATCCTGAAAAACAACCCACATTGGTGATAGCTAACTACACTGTGATCAAATCCTGATGTACAACCCACATTGGTGATAGCTAACTACACTGTGGACAAATCCTGAAATACAGCCCACATTGGTGATCACTAGCTACATATACATTGTGAACAAACCCTGAAATACAACCCACATTTGTGATAGCTAACTACACTGTGAACAAATCCTGAAATACAACCCACATTGGTGATAGCTAACTACACTGTGAACAAATCCTGAAATACAACCCACATTGGTGATAGCTACATGTACATAACTACACTGTGAACAAATCCTGAAATACAGCCCACATTGGTGATAGCTAACTACACTGTGAACAAATCCTGAAATACAACCCACATTGGTGATCACTAGCTAAACTGTGAACAAATCCTGAAATACAACCCACATTGGTAATCACTTACTACATGTACAATGTGAACAAATCCTGAAATACAACCCACATTGGTGATCACTAGCTACATATACATTGTGAACAAACCCTGAAATACAACCCGCATTAGTTATAGCTAACTACATATAAAAAATATAAAGTGTGAACAAATGCTGAATTAAATGTTTTTTAATTTGTTATATAGCAAATAGTTATGTTCACTAAAGCACAAGATTACATGAAAATAAATACCTATGTGTGTTGATTATTTTGTAAAAATATCTTAAAGCTGCATTACAAATATCATAAATATTTTTATAACAATTTCTTTTTGCAGAGCTATGCTGGGTTGTGAAGAACTACAGAAATACGATAGAGCTAGAGTATTTTTAGATGAGGATTATACAGCTGCTGACAAATTCACTGTAAGTGCTCTCTCTCTCTCTGTCTCTTTCTCTCTCTCTCTTTCTCTGTCTCTTTGTCTCTATCTCTCTCTTTCTGTCTGTCTGTCTCTCTCTCTCTCTGTCTGTCTCTCTCTCTCTCTCTCTCTCTCTCTCTCTCTCTCTCTCTCTCTCTCTCTCTCTCTCTCTCTCTCTCTCTCTCTCTCTCTCTCTCTCTCTATCATTTCTAAATTTTTGTATATAGACAATTATTGTTTTCTTGACTGATTTTAGAAATGCGTATATATCTTCATCCCAGTGATTTGAAGTTAAAAATAAGTGCTTAAACAGTACTTCCTTTTCTTTAGATATAAAATGATCTTGCCAAAACATTCATCTAAAAATAACTTTAAATCTTACTGTTTGTGAGAGGTTTATTTTAAAAATGGAATAAAAGTCTGTTGAAATGTGAAAATACCAGTAAACAAGACATGACTAACATACTCTGTTGCCATATGGTTTGTGATTTGTTTGAGCTATGTGTGATGGGGATCACTAAAAAGTGAAGTCTTTTGTTAGATTTTGAAGTGTTTATATTGCTTTCATGTGTGTGTTTGTGTCTATCTATAGACTTACCTACACCAGTTCTGAGTATTCTGCATATCATACAGAAAAGGATTTACTTGACCACTACAGCAACTTGTCAAATTGTTATTGTGATGACGACTGGTTGACAGGGGGCCTCTGTGGCCGAGGGGTTAAAGCATTGTGATTTAAATCACAAGGCCTCTGGTTTGAATCCTGCTAGGGTCGTTTCAAATTATGTGGGAAAGTCAGCCAGTTTATTTGCGGAAAGTCAATGGTCTTTACCCAGGTAACCAGGATTTCTCCCCCAGCAATAAAAACTGGACACCGTCATATGACTGAAAGATTGTTGAGTATGGTTTAAAACAAAAAATCAAATCATATCAAATTGAAGACTGGTTGACAAAATTTAAAAGAAACATCACATATTTATGACAATATAGAGTTTTGAAATTTGTGTATGAATTAATTGTACATACATGTACATACCAAACATAGAAATGGCTCCAGGTAATTGCTGATTTTTTTTATGGTAAGAAAGACAAGTAGTGACAATAATGACAGAACAGAAACACAATAAGTTCAGTTGCAGGATTTTCTGTGAAAGATATGGTAGTCAAGAGTCATACTTCAAAATGACTTTAAGTTAAGTATTACATTATAAATGGTAATGAATTTCTAAGATCCTGGGCTTGTTCAAATTTGTATATGTACATGTGTATATGTATATGATATATACATGTACATTGTATGCAACACCCATATACCTGTCCATGACATCAATTGACTTATCTCCAAATGCCTGACATGTGGTTCTCCATTCGTACTTTTTAAGTCTTTGGATTGTAATGTCATAATTACACACATTTTTGATAAACTATTTAATTGTGAGGTCATAATGGAAAAGTTTGCCTAAAGGTGCTGTGTTGGTCATTTGGTGATAGGTCAGTGGCTTGGACCAAACTCCCCTATGCATGTAAACTCATTATCCCTGGTAAACTAACCATTCCTACATTGTATATTTATACACTAACCATCCGTATAGTGTACTACCGGGAACCATTTATTTATACTTATTGTCCCCTTTAAACTAACCATCCCTATACTTGTCATCCAAGTGTATTCACCATACTTTTCCTGTTTCTTTTACACCTATATGTTTCTGTAGCACCCTAACTATCCTGATACATAAGTCACTCAAAGTTTCCTAATCAAGAGTATGTGCTTATGGGCAGTCTGCCTAATTCCCCAAGAAGGTCGTGCAAGGCCTGTGCGTTCCTTGGCGTTTTTTTGCCATAAATACCCCGTAGAGTGGAAGTACAGCCGATTGTAACTAAGGCTTAAGGTAATTTTTATATTAGTTGTTTATTACAAAATATTGATTTTATTATTTTCTTATATATTTTGTAGGCCCTTGGTAATTTGTATTTTATCCATGAAAGCCTAGAGGATGTGTCTATATGGGACTTTGTCGGTAAGTAACTCACTTTGAGTAATTATTAGTTACAACTATATTTAGTATTTTACTATTATCATTAAGAAAAAATCTTAAGGAGCTAAACAGACTTCTAAGTTTTAAATTCTGGGATCCCAGATTTAAACTTAGGGGCCCGTCATATTTACTTGAAAAAAATTTTAACCAGTTTGTGACATTAACATTTTTAACAACTTGCTCAGCTGGGCAAGTGCTGTACTGATACTGTGCTTGCCCGCCATGAAAGTTTGGTTGCCCGCAAAGAAAAAAAATATTTGAGTCAATTTTGTGTTTTATTAATTTATTGTTATTTAATAAATATATGTAAGTACTGTGTTTAAATTGATTCAAATTACAAAAGTTTTCATTTTTTAAAACAATATCTATCCATTTGAAGTATCTCATTAAAACTTTTATTCACAACAACTAATTTTCCTTTTATCATTCACCTACATTTAATTAAGATTTTATAACTTTTATACAATGTATAGCATTACATATATATGTACACTAATCATCATTTTAACACATCCTGAAATTCAGTTTCGTTCGGTATCGGGTCTTTTATTACACACACCCAACTTCCATTTCCTCCATAAATTGCAAGCAACAACAGTCAACGCAAGATGTGTTCTGTGACATTTTTGGCCACGAGGTAAAGACTAACGTATTTACTTGTCAATAAAATAATTATTTTAATTTCTAACTGGTTTTTAACAATCCATTTAAACTACAAATAGAAGGAAATGGATCACTTTCGAAACTTAAGCTTTTGAAATGACGAATGCAGAATGGTTGTACTTCTACATTCATTTTGATGAAAGTCGACATTCCAACTTAACATGTCAAAATTTTAGCTTCATCAGATTGGGAATTTTAAGGAACAAAATTGAGAAAAAACAGATACTATTTCCGACTCGAAATGTACCAAATAATGGCCCCCAAAAGTGCCAAAAGTGAAATCAATTCGCCAAACAGGCGACCTCGTACGTAAAACAATTCGCCCGATCGCAAATTCAGTTGCCTCGGTTGAACGGACACCCGTTAATTTCCACCCCTGATTATGGTAGTTAAAACATAAGAACTAAAGTAATGGGTTTTTATGCAGCTGAGATAATCATGGGAAAAGGCAGTTGGCATATTGAGATTGGACAGTTTGTAACATTTTAGCTTGAGATTGGTCAGTTTGTAACATTTTAGCTTGACATTGGTCTGTTTGTAACATTTTACCTTGAGATTGGTCAGTTTGTAACATTTTACCTTGAGATTACTCTATAACATTTTACCTTGAGATTAGTCTGTTTGTAACATTTTAGCTTGACATTGGTCTGTTTGTAACATTTTACCTTGAGATTGGTCTGTTTGTAACATTTTACCTTGATATTGGTCAGTTTGTAACATTTTACCTTGAGATTGGTCAGTTTGTAACATTTTAGCTTGAGATTGGTCAGTTTGTAACTTTTTGCCTTGAGATTGGTCTGTTTGTAACATTTTACCTTGAGATTGGTCAGTTTGTAACTTTTTGCCTTGAGATTGGTCTGTTTGTAACATTTTTCCTTGAGATTGGTCAGTTTGTAACTTTTTGCCTTGAGATTGGTCAGTTTGTAACTTTTTGCCTTGAGATTGGTCTGTTTGTAACATTTTACCTTGATATTGGTCAGTTTGTAACTTTTTACCTTGACATTGGTCAGTTTGTAACATTTTACCTTGAGATTGGACAGTTTGTAACATTTTACCTTGAGATTGGTCAGTTTGTAACTTTTTGCCTTGAGATTGGTCTGTTTGTAACATTTTACCTTGATATTGGTCAGTTTGTAACTTTTTACCTTGACATTGGTCAGTTTGTAACTTTTTACCTTGAGATTGGACAGTTTGTAACATTTTACCTTGAGATTGGTCAGTTCGTAACTTTTTGCCTTGAGATTGGTCAGTTTGTAACATTTTACCTTGAGATTGGTCAGTTTGTAACATTTTACCTTGAAATTGGTCAGTTTGTAACATTTTACCTTGAGATTGGTATGTTTGTAACATTTTAGCTTGAGATTGGTCAGTTTGTAACATTTTAGCTTGATATTGGTCAGTTTGTAACATTCTATCTGACATTGGTCAGTTTGTAACATTTTACCTTGAAATTGGTCAGTTTGTAACATTTTACCTTGAGATTGGTCAGTTTGTAACATTTTAGCTTGAGATTGGTCAGTTTATAACATTTTACTTTCAGATTGGTATGTTTGTAACTTTTGACTTTGAGATTGGTCAGTTTGTAACATTTTAGCTTGATATTGGTCAGTTTGTAACATTTTAGCTTGATATTGGTCAGTTTGTAACATTTTAGCTTGAGATTGGTCAGTTTGGTAACATTTACCTTGAGATTGGTCAGTTTGTAACATTTTGCCTTGATATTGGTCAGTTTGTAACATTTTACCTTGAGATTGGTCAGTTTGTAACATTTTACCTTGAGATTGGTCAGTTTGTAACATTTTACCTTGAAATTGGTCAGTTTGTAACATTTTACCTTGAAATTGGTCTGTTTGTAACATTTTACCTTGCGATTACTCTGTAACATTTTACCTTGAGATTACTCTGTAACATTTTACCTTGAGATTGGTCAGTTTGTAACATTTTAGCTTGAGATTGGTCAGTTTGTAACATTTTAGCTTGATATTGGTCAGTTTGTAACATTTTGCCTTGATATTGGTCAGTTTGTAACATTTTACCTTGAGATTACTATGTAACATTTTACCTTGAGATTACTCTGTAACATTTTACTTTGAGATTGGTCAGTTTGGTAACATTTTAGCTTGATATTGGTCAGTCTGTAACATTTTACTTTGAGATTGGTCAGTTTGGTAACATTTTAGCTTGATATTGGTCAGTTTGTAACATTTTACCTTGAGATTACTATGTAACATTTTACCTTGAGATTACTCTGTAACATTTTACCTTGAGATTACTCTGTAACATTTTACTTTGAGATTGGTCAGTTTGGTAACATTTTAGCTTGATATTGGTCAGTCTGTAACATTTTACTTTGAGATTGGTCAGTTTGGTAACATTTTAGCTTGATATTGGTCAGTTTGTAACATTTTACCTTGAGATTACTATGTAACATTTTACCTTGAGATTACTCTGTAACATTTTACCTTGAGATTACTCTGTAACATTTTACTTTGAGATTGGTCAGTTTGGTAACATTTTAGCTTGATATTGGTCAGTCTGTAACATTTTACTTTGAGATTGGTCAGTTTGGTAACATTTTAGCTTGATATTGGTCAGTTTGTAACATTTTGCCTTGATATTGGTCAGTTTGTAACATTTTACCTTGAGATTACTCTGTAACATTTTACCTTGAGATTGGTCAGTTTGTAACATTTTAGCTTGAGATTGGTCAGTTTGTAACATTTTGCCTTGATATTGGTCAGTTTGTAACATTTTACCTTGAGATTACTCTGTAACATTTTAGCTTGAGATTGGTCAGTTTGTAACATTTTAGCTTGAGATTGGTCAGTTAGTAACATTTTAGCTTGATATTGGTCAGTATGTAACATTTTACCTTGAGATTGGTCAGTTTGTAACATTTTACCTTGATATTGGTCAGTTTGGTAACATTTTAGCTTGATATTGGTCAGTTTGGTAACATTTTAGCTTGATATTGGTCAGTTTGGTAACATTTAGCTTGATATTTATCAGTTTGTAACATTTTAGCCTGAGAGTGGTCTGTTTGGTAGCTTAAAGAACTTGTGTTTTTTTCCTCTAAATTTGGTATCTGAGTGTGGATACCTGGAATTTATGTCTGAAACAGATTCACTTATATCATGTCACAACTTGATAATGTCTGCAATCGATTAGAAAAGTAACAAGCTACTGGCCAAATTTCAGACAAAAAATACATAGTTAAACCGATCAATATGTTACTATGAAGAAAATGTCACCATATCTTGCTACAGAGAAGCCTGATTTCACCAAAAAAAATAGGGCAGAAGTTTGGCCTAATAGACCCTACTCATTTCTCCTTCGCACAAACATTTCTGAGTGGTATCAAGAAGTTTAAAACATTTCATTCCCAAAACAAATAATACCCAATGAAAGACTAAATGTTCCCTGTGTATGATTTGAATTTCATTGGGTATGATTGTGTTGGGTAAGAAACTTCTTGTTACCACTGGGAAGTGTTAATTTTGTAGGTGAGATTAGTAGCAATGCAGTTATTGTGAAAGGATCTATATATGTCCTGTTCAACAAGGATTGATAAGAGCAACATAGCATATGTAAGATTTATGTAGACTTGTACAAGACGTGATGGCTCTGGATTAGGCTATTTATTACAAACAGTTTTGGTTCTCAGGCAACGTTGTTTTCCATATCTCCTCATTACCATTCTATTTTAAGAGTTTATAATTAGATCTGCACACTGGGTGTTTCCTAGGATTAATTAACTATTTAATTTGTATAGATCTTACAAATACAAAGAAAACATATGCAAATAAACATTACGTGCATACAGAAAAGTTTACTTATGAACATTTCTCCAGGACTTTAAATTCTCAGGTATAGATTGTTTTTTCCCCAGGAATGTAACTTTACATATGTTTGAAACTGCCTTCTCTGAATGACAATTGAAAATTGCAAGTGATATGTGAAACAAGTATTTCATTTTCTAAGTATGCCTATCTTTTTAACTGTTTGCAGTGTTTTGGTCAATTTACTTTATATCCCTTCTCCAGTTTTATCAGATTTGATGTGGCCCTTTTTCGCCATATCAAATGTAATTCGTAATTCGGTCAGGGGATCTTGGTTCTTTACGCGCTCAGGCAATGTTAAAGTCTGCTGATTTTTATGTGTTTTATATTTACTTTTAAAATACAGGAAGTGATTTTTATTGGAAAGTGCATGTATTATGTAAAATATATGCTTTTCAATGCTATTTTAAATACCTGATGAAAATCGGATAAATATAGGAATAAATATATTACGTCACTAAAAGAAAATTTTCTGGCAAGTATTATTATGAATGGTTCTACTAACTTTTTGGTTTTGACAAGCTGCACAGAATCAAGTTTTTGGTTTTGACAAGCTGCACGGGGAAAACTTTTTATTCCTTACTGTATACTCTCTTTTGTATGGTAACAAGTAGGACTGATTACGCTTGTTGGTGTAATTTTAATGATATGCATTATTAAGTTTAAATTCATCCAGGGCCCGAGGCCATACAAAAGGAAATTCTGAGACAAATTTTATTCTCAAAAGTTAAAACTTTACTTATCTTAGTAAAAAATGAAAACTCATGGACCATAAAACAACTTTTCTCAACTGAGGTATGATTGTCAGGGGGCAGTATAAATCTGGTCCAGGACATATGTCCCAATTTATGTCCCAATTCACTTAACTTCGATGTTTGAACATTTTTCTTACTATAATCTATATTTTATTATTTAATAACCAACCTAGAAGTATAAAACACATTAAAAATCAAATAGGCAGCACGTTTTGTGGAATTAAAGCGATATAAGCTGTCACAATGATTATTTTTGTCCCCTGACATATAGTCGAGAATATGGTAAAATGTGTGTTCAAATATACATTGTATTATCAAACATGCAACATTTTAAAAGATCTTCTTTTTAAAGTTATTTGTTTTATTAGAATTTAAGTTTTCTCATACCTTAAAAAATCCATCTGTATTTACGTATGCAATGACCTTTCAGATAAACTCTTTCGCCATATCAAATGTAATTCGTAATTCGGTCAGGGGATCTTGGTTCTTTACGTGCTTATGCAATGTTAAAGTCTGCTGATTTTTATGTGTTTTATATTTACTTTTAAAATACAGGAAGTGATTTTTATTGGAAAGTGCATGTATTATGTAAAATATATGCTTTTCAATGCTATTTTAAATACCTGATGAAAATCGGATAAATATAGGAATAAATATATTACGTCACTAAAAGAAAATGTTCCGATATTTAATGTTACCCTGAATGCTAGCATTAAGAAAATCTAAACAATGTAACAGTGATAGGTATGTGCATTTTAAGTTTTACAATCGTGCCGGCATGTCCAGTGGAGTTGGGCAGTTCATGATTTTATGTGTCAAGTAAAGCCGAGAATGCCATGGGATGAGTTAAAAATAGGTCGAGATCACCCGATATACCCGGCACGTGAACAGTTTTGAAATAACGAAAAAGACCAACTTTGCCTGATTTAAGTATGAAATGATGATATACGAATATAAACTCCGAAGGTAATAAGAATAGATTGTATATTAACTGCAAATAGCACCTGTTTATTTGACAGGTTACGTTTGGCAAGATTGTTGCAATTTTACACATTCATTTGTTATTCTAGCCACCAGATGGTCTCTTTAGAATATATATGAGATAAAATATTACATAAAATGGGCATGTAAAATTTTTCACCTAATACAGCTCATATCACTTTAAAAGGGGAATAGATATAAACCTTTTTAAAAACATTAATTATGTCTGTAAAATTCCAATTCCGATTGATGTCAGTAATTTGTACACATAATATGTATTATGTATATAAAAATGGTATTCAAGATACAGGTAAATTAGTATAAGTATATTAGATAAGATAAATGACTCGGACATACACTGGGGCACATGTACCGGACTAAATTTACTCTGTCCCTATTGTTATGTAAACAAACGTTGTATGGCCAAAACAAGGCAACAGTAAAAGAAGTGTTGGTCTCCCAAACCTATTTCCCTCAAATAACACATTGTTTTCAAAAGCCAAAGGATCAAACTTATCCCAAAATACTCACAGATCCATAATAACAATAACATTAGCGTTTATTTATCCCAAGATGTACATAGGGGCGACCATTTTCGTTGTTAAGAATTACTTAAGTCAACTACAGACTGTACTTAAGTATTTTGTCACTTAAGAAAGAAATTTGACCAAGAATCTCTTTATGATTCACAGCTTTACCCAAGTTGAGAAAATTCTCAAGATATAAGTAAAATCTTAGAGTTGAGTAAAAATTTTGTCTGAGAATAGTTTTATGGCCCTGGACCCAGGTCAAAAAGAGTTCGCAAGACTCCACCCCGCCAGGTTATATGGATTTTACTTTACAAATTTACATGTACTGTTTCTGTAATACATCACTATTTCACTAAAATGTTTATATCCATGTGTACTTTTCTGTGTAATTTTATGTTATTGAACTTTTTCTAATTTGGAAGGAAGAAACACTTCTGAATGAGGAAAGGTAAATCAGTGTAAAGAGTTCAGCATAATTGTGTAAATCATGTAAACAAACATTTTAAAGTGACATAAGCTGTCACGATGATGATTTAGGTCAAATGACATATAGACGAGAATATGATAAAATGTGTGTTCAAATATATTATCAAACACGTGAAATGTTGTAAAAGATCTTTTTTTAGAAGTTATTTGTTTAATTAGAATTTAACTTTTCCCGTACCTTAAAAGATCTAACTGTATTCCCTTATGCAATGACCTTTCAGATAAACACTTTCTCCATATCAAATAGAGCCGGCCTAGCTCAGTCGGTAGCGCACTTGACTCTTGATCGTGAGGTCGTCAGTTCGAGTCCAGCCAGCGGCAGGTTGGTTTCCTGTCTGTCGGATGAGACAGTAAAAACCATGGTCCCGTGTCACAGTAGGTGTCTGCAATTTAAAGAACCCTAACTGCTCAATGGCCGTAAGTGCCGAGCATAGGCCAAAATTTGAAGCCCTTCATCGGCATTTGGTGACATCTCCATATGAGTGAAATATTCTTGAGTGGGACGTTAAACAACAATAAATAAACAATCAAAAACCATATCAAATGTACTTTGTAATTATGTCAGGGGGATCTCAGTCCTTTAGGCGCTCAGTCTATCGACAATCTTGGCCCTTGACACAATCAGCAAATGTTTAAGTCGACCAGATTGTTTTGCTTTTTATATTAACTTATAAAATACAGGACTTGATTTTTATTTGGAAGTACATGCATTGTATAAAATATGTGCTTTTCAAAGCTTTTTTAGATACCTGAAGCAAATCAGATGAATATATGAATAAAAATATAAATAACTAAAAGAAATTTTTCCAAACAGTAATGTTACCCTGAAATGAATCCTGACATTGCCAAAATCAAAACCTTATAAATGTAAAATCTATGCGTACCTTATGTTTTACAATCTCATTGTCATGCCCGGTGAATTTGGGTAGATCATATATGTCAAGAATGATAAAGCTGAGAATGTGATGGGACGATTTAAAAATTGGTCTAGATTACCTGATATACCTGGCATGTGGACAATTTCAGAAACGAATGATTTTAAACAATGGAAAAGACCAACTTTGCCTGATTTAGATACGAAATGATAGTAAGAATAGAATATATATTAACTGCATATAGCACATGCTTATTGGACATTAGGTAGTCTTTGTAAAAATTACTGAAAGTTAATTTGCTATGCTCCGAGTAATGGCGGACAAAGAAAAAGTGTTATTATGGGTTATGGTTGGCAAGATTGTTGCAATTATATGCATGCATTTGATATTCTAACCACCAGATGGTCTCTTTGGAATATATATGAGATAAAATATTACATGAAATAGGGATGTAAAATATTTCACCTATGACACTCTTTTCGCTTTATTCTTTGTAATTCCCTTACAAAATATTGATGTACAATTTCCATACTGATGTTTTAATATAAAAACATGGAGATTCCTATTAAGTAAAATTGGTATCGGAGAAATGAGAGAACTGTGTCATTAATGAATTCCCTCTTTATGAAGTAGAAATATAAAAACATCATGGGAGGTATTTGATAAACCAAGATGGTTATACATGTAATATGAATCAGATTAATGATGTATTATACAACTTATTTATACACAAAATGATGTTGCTCTTTATACTTATTACTGTAAGTAATGTATAATACAGGGGTTAATTGCACACTAAACTGTAATGACAAGACTGCAGGTTTTTATAGTGTCTAGTAACTGCCGATTATAGTCCTGTGAGTTGGCAAGTATCCACATTGAAGTCAGAAATTTGTTGCTGTTTTATGTTAATTCTACAGGTGTTGTGTTTGATGCATTATCTTGTAATCCATTTTTGCTTTCTTTAGACATCAATGTGTTCCATAAAATATACAGTATAATCTTGCCTCTATCCTCCAAGAGCATTCAGACAAATGCTTAAATAATTCTCACAGCATGTCCTATATTGAGAGATCCTCTGTCTTATGAGATCACTTTGTCATATCACGTGACCTTCTCCTGTCCTCACAAGATAGATAGATGGACAAAAAGATAGATAGGCAGGCAGGCAGACAGACATATTTTCATGTGTGTTGTGTGCATGTACATGTATGTATACCAGATATTTGTTATTTTCCAGCCATGAGGATATCTGTTGGAACTTAATAAAAATGCATTTACCAGATTGTACTTTGGTTCTCCTGTCATCTTTCAAATATGTCCGTAAATCTGGTACACATAGTTAGGGCACCCACACAGTCACCCTTTAGTGATCAGTCTGTTTGTTTGTGTACATATAGTTAGGCCCCCAACACTAAGTGTCACCCTATAGTGATCAGTCTGTTTGTTTGTACTTCAGTCTATCTGTACATATAGTTAAGCCCCCAACGCTAAGTGTCACCCTATAGTGATCAGTCTGTTTGTTTGTACTTCAGTCTATCTGTACATATAGTTAAGCCCCCAACGCTAAGTGTCACCCTATAGTGATCAGTCTGTTTGTCTGTACTTCAGTCTATCTGTACATATAGTTAGGCCCCCAACACTAAGTGTCACCCTATAGTGATCAGTCTGTTTGTTTGTACTTCAGTCTATCTGTACATATAGTTAGGCCCCCAACACTAAGTGTCACCTTATAGTGATCAGTCTGTTTGTCTGTACTTCAGTCAGTCTATACATATAGTTAGTCCCGCAACACTAAGTGTAACCCTATAGTGATCAGTCTGTTTGTTTGTACTTCAGTCTATCTGTACATATAGTTAGGCCCCCAACACTAAGTGTCACCCTATAGTGATCAGTCTGTTTGTCTGTACTTCCGTCTGTCTGTACATATAGTTAGTCCCCCAACACTAAGTGTCACCCTATAGTGATCAGTCTGTTTGTCTGTACTTCAGTCTGTCTGTACATATAGTTAGTCCCCCAACACTAAGTGTAACCCTATAGTGATCAGTCTGTTTGTTTGTACTTCAGTCTGTCTGTACATATAGTTAGGCCCCCAACACTAAGTGTCACCCTATAGTGATCAGTCTGTTTGTCTGTACTTCAGTCAGTCTATACATATAGTTAGTCCCGCAACACTAAGTGTAACCCTATAGTGATCAGTCTGTTTGTTTGTACTTCAGTCTGTCTGTACATATAGTTAGGCCCCCAACACTAAGTGTCACCCTATAGTGATCAGTCTGTTTGTCTGTGCTTCAGTCAGTCTATACATATAGTTAGGCCCTCAACACTAAGTGTAACCCTATAGTGATCAGTCTGTTTGTATGTACTTCAGTCAGTCCCCCCAACACTACATATAGTTAGGTCCCCAACACTAAGTGTCACCCTATAGTGATCAGTCTGTTTGTCTGTACTTCAGTCAGTCTATACATATAATTAGGCTCCTAACAATAAGTGACACCCTATAGTGATCAGTCTGTTTGTCTGTACTTCCGTCTGTCTGTACATATAGTTAGTCCCCCAACACTAAGTGTCACCCTATAGTGATCAGTCTGTTTGTCTGTACTTCAGTCAGTCTATACATATAGTTAGTCCCGCAACACTAAGTGTAACCCTATAGTGATCAGTCTGTTTGTTTGTACTTCAGTCTGTCTGTACATATAGTTAGGCCCCCAACACTAAGTGTCACCCTATAGTGATCAGTCTGTTTGTCTGTGCTTCAGTCAGTCTATACATATAGTTAGGCCCTCAACACTAAGTGTAACCCTATAGTGATCAGTCTGTTTGTATGTACTTCAGTCAGTCTATACATATAGTTAGGTCCCCAACACTAAGTGTCACCCTATAGTGATCAGTATGTTTGTCTGTACTTCAGTCTGTCTGTACATATAATTAGGCTCCTAACAATAAGTGACACCCTATAGTGATCAGTCTGTTTGTCTGTGCTTCAGTCTGTCTGTACATTAGGTAGGCTCCTAACACTAAGTTTCAGCCTACAGCATGAAAAAATTGTTATTTTTGTGATGTCTTGTTGTCTTCATAATATACCTACATGTCAGATTTTAATCAAAGTTTACTTTTCAATAAGGCTCAAGTTTCTAATGAAGATCTCATAGTATTTGATGCAAGGGTGAGCCCAGAGATGGTTGTCATCTTACAGCTATCTAGTTGTTATACAAAGGTGTATTCCCTATATACATTTCTCCAGTGTAGCATCTCTTTGTAGCAACACTATTTTGTTGTTATTTCCGGTTTTCATTTTATTATCAAACTTGTATGTAAACACATCATCATTTGAAGTTATCAGCTAGATATTTCTAACATTTGTTACCTGAGATATAGAATGTCACTGGTATGTGGTAGTAAAGTGTTAATGATCATGGGTGCAGGAAAACAATATTGTAACTTGTTCTGTTCTCTTGTTCAATAAATTTGTATAAGTAGTACATGCTATGTCTGTATGTATAAATGTATGTATCATCTGGACAGTATTACATGTATATATCATCTGGACAGTATTACATGTATATATCATCTGGACAGTATTACATGTATATATCATCTGGACAGTATTACATGTATATATCATCTGGACAGTATTACATGTATATATCATCTGGACAGTATTACATGTATATATCATCTGGACAGTATTACATGTATATATCATCTGGACAGTATTACATGTATATATCATCTCACATCTGGACAGTATTACATGTATATATCATCTGGACAGTATTACATGTATATATCATCTGGACAGTATTACATATATATATCATCTGGACAGTATTACATATATATATCATCTGGACAGTATTACATGTATATGTCATCTGGACAATATTATATCTGGACAGTATTACATGTATATGTCATCTGGACAATATTATATCTGGACAGTATTACATGTATATATTATCTGTATGTTATTACATGTATATATCATCTGGACAGTATTACATGTATATGTCATCTGGACAATATTATATCTGGACAGTATTACATGTATATATTATCTGTATGTTATTACATGTATCTATCATCTTGACAATATTACAAGTATATATCATCTGGATGGTATTACAGTACATGCAAAATTGACTGAATACTAGCATACAGAGTGAAAGTTAAAGACACATGACATGTTAAACAATTTACATCTGCTTTGGGATATGTCTTTAGAACAGGTCAGAATTTTAGAGTTTTCATCTTTTTGTGAAGACTTTTCCATATCGTGAATTGAAAAGTCATTGTCGGATGTAAAAACAACTATAACACAAGTTCTGGATACATGTATTTAAAATTTGACTGTGAATGAAGATAAATTCAACTTCGAGCCTTCTTAAAATACATTCTAGTTCTGCAATCATTTTTCCCCTTATAATGTCTAAAATGCATGTCCAGTAATGTGAAAAAAAACTTGGTAGACTAGAGTTGTTTGAAAATAGATCTGAACATATTCCATATCTATCCTACAATGTAGTATAAAAGACTGGGGTGGGGTTAACAGAGTTTATTTTGTATTAAAAAGTTGGATTTGTCATTGTGCAAAACATATTGAAGTATAGTAAACAAATTAAAAAAGAATTCAGTGTACACTATGTTTATTTGTTGATGATATTTGCAGACTGACAAATTTGTATGGTTTACCATTACATGTGGGTGTTTGAGATATTTTTTGTCATATTTATCAATGTATTTCTTTCCTTTTAATAAGATAAATGCTCAACAAAGTGTAATTCAATAGATTTTTGAAAGTTATGTAAAATATTAAAAAGAAGGAAAAGACAGAAGGAAATCAGGAAAATACTGTTTAGCATGTTTAATTAGCTTACTTGGATTCAGTTTCCATTTCAACTATTGACTTGTATTTATACATGTATGTACTTTGGTGCAGATTTAATTGGTTTTACTGGTTAGGATCATTTATGCCAGATCTTGAGATATTCTATTTAAACCATTTCATTTAGTGATATCTTGTTTGACAAGCCTAAATATTTGAACTTTACTTTAATATTTACTTATCATAGAGTGGTTAAAGCTTCCATTTCTCAAACATATTTTTGCACCCACAATGAATAATGGGGTACTGTATGTAGGGAAATTTTCGCCCCATTTTATTTTTGCCCCTTTTGCCCTCATTGTCAGTTGGCAAATTCAAAATGGTAAATTCATCTATTTTTAATTATAAAAGTCTGTGCGAATTTAAAATGGGGCGAAACTGTTTGCAAATGCATTTGGGTGAAAATAACCCTGTACATAGGCGTCGGAACCGGGGGGGGCTAACTTTTTTGCAAATATAGACATAGGACATAGACGTTTCTGGCGTGTGTATGTGTTTTAAGTTGGTTTAGCCCCCCACTTTCAATTTGCTTCCGACGCTGATGCTGTATACAGTATACTATTTCCTTAGTGTATGTCCTCCTGTCCATCTGTCCACTGGTAGGGTTTCTGTTTTGCCTGTGCAACCCCTCCTTCACATTAAGAGTTTCAGCTTATTTTCTTTCACAGAATTTTCAAATACAGTAAACCTCTTCTGATATTGAATTCTGTTACATTAAAATCCTGCTTTATTTCAAATTATTTTGATTACCTGTCCAAATTCTTTATTACCATTATAATCTTGTTATTTTGAAACCCTGTTTATTGGAAAGAAAATGTCATTCCCCTTCAGATTCAATATATCAAGGTTCAACTGTATATAACAGATTTGTGTGAATATTCATACTATGAGGATTTTGGCTTTCTTAACTTTTATTTCAATATATTGCAAGGGCCAATTCTCCTACAGTATTTGAGTTACAACTTGTGACAGAATATGCAGAGATGTGCATATTATGGAGACTTTGTCTGTCATAATTGTTCACAAAATTAATTTTTATTTCACATACTGTTTGCACAGTTGTATATATGGTAGTTATGGTACTAATCAGATTTTACTTCAAGTTAATATTGTGGCCTTAGAGATAATTTTTCTATTTTGACAGATCATCTTTACTTTTGAAAATCCTTTATGGTATTTAAGTGTCTGTTTATTTTTTAACACATCTACCCCTGAACAACTAATCGATTCTGCTGAAAATCAATGACATATAATGTATATAGGCCAGCCCAAATGTGTCTTCTTGGGTGAATGGTTTAATACAGTCTACAAACAGGTTGAAATCTAACTTCTCATCCTTTTAGTCTCTTCATTTGATTTTCCCAATACCGTAACCTCATCTTCTGCCAAGGAATACCTTCAATCCATGGAAAATGTAGAACAATGTACTTAATTACTAGTATGTATTTAGTTAACAATCATATGATATGATTAGTTGGGATCAAGTGGTAGGGGGCTAGCAGTCTTCGAACAACATCCAGTCAGTGTGAGCTGTGCTGCACGCTAGGTTGATTATGTAAGGAGATTGGTTAATCAATTTACATGCAAAAGATACAATTGTAATTAAGTTTCCTTTTCTCCTGTTAAAATCTGATGACTACTGTTTAACTGAACAATTATTTAAACAGTATGGCATAATACACCAGAAAAAACAAACCAAACTAAATACGGTTTACTGTTTCTTCTTATCACCTTAGGTATACATTTGTTAAGCTGTGTAAGCTTGTGTCATAAATATGTACTCAGTTGCCTTGTTTATAACATCTTGTAAGATCTACAAGCTGTTTATGTTTATTGAGGTGCATGTACAGTTGATCATAGACAAGATGAACATCTGCACATAATTTGGTATACGACATTATCATATTCTAAGGTGGCAGAACATTATGGTCTATATTTATATGTTATTAATTTCTTGGAGGATTTGCTCCTCATTATACTACATGCAGTATTGTTCACAGATGACTATCAGAAATACTGACAATAGAAAGCTATCCATAGAGTTATCCATTTGTTTAGAGAGGGGTCATTAGTATGTAAAATATAAATGTTAGGGCATTCACCTTACAAGTGGGAGGTCCTGGGTTTGACTCAGGATCCAGTTATACTCAAGACTTCTTTAAAGCAGGTTGTGTTTGTCCTTTACGAAGCATAATAAAAGTGCTGAATGTACTGAAAGCTGGCCCTACAAATTTGCTAGAAAATGATTGCATATTTTTGGGTACAATATTATTAAATCTTCTGGCAAACAATTGTCCCATTGGATTGACTTGGTGCTTGAGGTTGGTATTGTGCTATCTACATGTTCATTAAAATTCAAACTGACTGACTAAATAAGAATAATGCAATAGGCCTGTTTTAGCTTCTTATTCTTTGGTTCTTTAGAAAGATGAAGAAAATGAACAAATTCCAGGTAGATTGAATTTATTCAAAAAGACATTTTATTCTTTTCTGCTGAATGTAAATGACTGCACATGTCTATAAACTTTTTTATTTGAGGTTGCATGAATATAACAACATCGTCTTACTTCTGGTGGGACCCTACTGAATGTTGTTTATTGATTTCACTCTCGTATTACTCACAAATTAAGCAACATGCAAAAGTGTCATTTATGGGAACATATAAGCATGTTGTAAAATACATCATCAGTGTAAACCCTGATTGGCAATAGTGTGTTGTTAAAGAGTCTTTTTTGTGTTAATATTTTATATGCCTTGTCAGAACTCATACCAGAAAATGATTTGTGCCTTAACACAATTCATGTTTAGTTTATATTTAGGTATACTCATGTGATTTACTAATGCATACAACAGAAAATTTAATTATATTTTATAGATACATGATAATCACCAATGTTGAAACATGAAAACTCAATCACATGTGTTTCTTTTCAATAATAAGCTGATGGATTGCTTCTATTTTTAACCCACTTAGAGGAGACACTTTGATGTTATATGTAAATTACTGACGTTTTTGTAAAGAATCAATCTAAAGATAGACAACAAATATAGATTATACCTAAGAACATTTTGATGTAAAACCTGGATAGATGTTGATTTTATAGACAGCAAATTATAGATTTTACCTAAAAACATTTCCATGTAAAACCCAATGTAATCTGAAACTGATCTCTCATTGCTCCAGTTTTCTGATGCTATTGGTTCTCTTTATATGTAAAAATAAAAATCATATAAAGTACAACTATACCCTCCATGGCCACGTTCCGGAACAAGTCAATAAAACAAAAATACTTAGAGGTATTCATTTAATCAGACTGACATAGCCACATAAAAATCATCTCGAAAAAAGCAAATCACATCTCAAAAAAAGCAAAACACATCTCTAAAAAAGCAAATCACACCTCTAAATCAAAGTACTTAAAGTACTGATCTGAGTTGATGGCAATCGTAAATTTTAATGAGGTATAATACACTCAGTATACTGAATACTTTTTAATTCTGTAAAATTAGGTTTTACAAAAAAAGTAACTAAAAATCGGGTCAGACATTTGGCCAAACATGAGTATTGATGGCCTATTTATTATGCAACAAACTACATAGATCAGCTGTATGATTATAAAATCTTGTGCTTATAAACATCATTTCATGGATATTAAATTTCTGTGGGACAGGGCAATATTATACCCTTAGGCTATACTTCCTATCAATAGCCTTAAATCTCTTGGTCAATAGTGTACATGTAAAACATTTTCCCAACATCAAAGACTGCCACAAGTTTCTCATCAGTTCAGATCATGTGAATGAGGAATGATGAAACTTCACTGTCCAACTTCACAGACAGATCTTGCCAATACAAAGTAAGGGAAACTTGACCAAAACTCATTTGCATATTAATCCTTTGCAAGAATTGTTAACAGTCCAGTCTATCGCTTTTAATGTCAATTCTATCACAAGAGTATAATGGTAAAAAAAATAATTGAAAAGTAACATTCTAAAGCAAATTTATAATATCTTAAAATTCATAAAGGATGTCGAACTGACCTTTAATTACATATATTTCAACAAGTCTTGTAGGCCTATATTTTTCTGTGAATTGTTACTATATTTTCGTCATTTTAAAAAGCAAAAATATATATGAACAAAAGTGTGATTTGGAAATTTCAATCTTGAAGTTGAGTTTATGTTGCTGAAATGCACACATATGTGTAATTTTGCATCAATATAATGTGTTATTAACACCATACTGCAAAATGTGCTTTGATTTGTTCCCAATAAACAACTTAGCATAACATAACTGCGTTGATGTTCCATCAACTCGTAAAAAGCAAATGCAATACTATAATTTTCTCTCTATTTAAAAAAAAATTCAGTAGATGTGTTGAAAAGGCTCGTAAACATTTCTGACATTTCTCTATTCCTATAATGTTGAAGATAATTTTGAAATTGAGCAGCAGTGTTTGTCTAAGCATTACAAACTAAATTGACATATCCCACTCTACAATTAGAGAAAACCATTATTTACATGTATGTTTACTGGGAATCATTGTTTATCATAAATGTGAATTCTTAATGGCCTAAAATGATGAATACCATGGCAACTCAAAATTTTATCTCAGATGAATTAAAATATTACTACATTAAATAACATGTTCAGTTGGTAAATTTGACTTCTAGTTTGTATCATTGAAAGTAAGAACAGAAAGAGAGATGTTGCTTATGTATAAAAAAGTATATGTTAGCAGATAAAGAAACTAATCAAGAGCAACGAATATTGGTGTTTTGGTTTTTATTATTATCAAATTCTATTATATTCTGAAGTATTTTTATGAAGACAGACAACCACTTTTGACATTATCCTTCTTCCATTTAAAAGTAGTATTACTTGGAGTCTGATTTTTATGTGCTAAATCAATTGTTGCCTTTGTGGCCGAGTGGTTAGAGCATCTTGCTTTGAACCATGAAGTCTCTCACTTCAATGAGGTCAGTGCAGGTTCGAGTCCAGCGAGAACCTTAGCTGATTTTTGTGAGAAAGTTTGCCAGTTTACTTCTGGAAAGCCTGTGGACTCTTTTGGGATACATTGTAACCAGGTTCTCTCCTACACCATATAACTGAAAAATTGTTGAGCGTGGTGTCAAATGTCATTCAAATTTAAATGCTTATCAATTTATCTACAAATCTTTTCATTGGATTTCTATGACATGAATTTTGGACCAGTGTCTAGTCTTTTGATATATGTCTATTGTAAATGGCTTTTAATGTATCTTGGGACACATGTGGTTTCTTTGTCTTTTAATTTGTCTGCCTGTTTGTCATCTCCATTTCTGGGAAATTGCTATTGGTATTTTACTTATGTTTTTTGGTTTAAACTGGAAAACTGCCGTCGGGATTTTCATGAAACTTTAAATGAATGTGCAATACCTTGCCCTGACTATGTGTTGTTAGATTTCAGGTTCTTGTTTACAGAGTAAGTTGAAATATAACAAAACATAAACCTAGATAAATTTTTAGGTCACCTGAGCAATTGCGATCGCTTTCTGTCTGTCGTCGTCCATGGTTTGTTGTTAACATTTACACATTTTTGACTTCTTCTCAAGAACCAGTGGGTGTATTTTAACCAAACTTGGTATATAGCATTCCCATATGAAGCTGCATTAAGTTTGGGAATGAAAAGGGATTAGCACCCATAGGGGGCCCAAAAGGGGCCAAAAAGGACCAAAACTTGGTACATCTTTAAAAATCTTTTTCTCATTAATGAATGATCAGATGAAAATCAAATTTTGTATTTACAAAGTTTTGGAACGAAAATGAAATCTCTCCATAAACAAACCACTAGGGAGCGCTTCAGTAACGCAGGGTACAATTGTATTATAAATTGTTTAATAACTCAAAACTGATTGAATTTTTGTATACAAAGATTTGAGAAAGTTGTTAGAAATTATCTAAGGATCATTTTGACAAAATTTCAAGGTCATGGGGTCAAAGGTCAAGGTCACAGGCACCTAAATAAATGGAAAATATAAATTTTTATTTGTAAAATTTTAGACATTTTTTACTACTCCTCCAGAATGATTGGACTAATTTGAATCCAACTTGACAGGAAGTAAAACTTTATAGATGAAAAGGGGCTAGGACCAAACATGGCTACCGTGGCTATATATAAAAGTATACTAGCTAGAGTAAAAGTGAAAGCAGCAAAAATGTTCAGCACAAAAAGATCTACAAGAGTCACTAGGGCCAAAATTGTCAGGTCAATCCTTATTGGACTTATTTTCCCTCTTAAGTTGATTTTTCATGTTTTTGGATGTTTTTTTTCACATTATCTTGAAAAGAATAATAACTAGAGTAAAGGTGAAAGAAGCAAAAATGACCAGCACAAAAAGATTTACAAAAAGTCAACAGGGCCAAAATTGTCAAGTCATCCCTTATGGGAGTTATTTCCCCTTTTTCATGTTTTAGGAAGTTTTTTGACACTGCATGTATTTTGAAAAATATATCTCTCCTTTTAAGTTGATTTTTAATGTTTTTGGAAGTTTTATGACATTATCTTAAAAAGTATACTAGGTAGAGTAGAAATGAAAGAAACAAAAAAGTTCAGCATGACAAGATCTACAAAAAGATCAACAGGGCCAAAATTGTCAGGTCACCCCTTATGGGAGTTATTTCCCCTTTTTAGTAGATTTTTCATGTTTTTGGATGTTTTATGACATTTTCATTGAAAAGTATACTAGCAAGAGTAAAAGTGAAAGATGAAAGAAGTTAACAGGAACTACCAAGCACTAAGATAATTAGAAGATGATATCTGAACTCCAAGAGTAGCAATATTCATACACATCAGTTAACAGGTAGTACCCAACAATAAGTTAATTAGAAGATAAAATATTTGATCTCCAAGAATAGCAATATTCACACTTACACGTATATGTATCAGTCAACAGGAACTACCCAACACTGCGTTACTTAGAAGATAATATTTGAACTCCAAGAGTAGCAATATTCACACATACATGTATCAGTTAACAGGTACTATACAACACTAAGATAATTAGAAGATAAAATATCTGAACTCCAAGGGTAGCAATGTTCACACACATCAGTTAGCAGGAAGTACCCATCATTAAGATGATTAGAAGATAATATCTGAAATCCAAGTGTAGCAATGTTCACACACATCAGTTAGCAGGAAATACCCATCACTAAGATAATTAGAAAATATCTGAACTCCAAGGGTAGCAATGTTCACACACATCATTTAGCAAGAAGTACCCATCACTCAGGGCCCTGAGTCATAAAACTATTCTCATACCATTTTATTTCTCACCTTCAAGATTTTTCTCAAGTGATATAATACTTAAGTACAGTCTGTAGTTGACTTAAGTAATCCTTAACAACGAAAATGGCAGCCGCCGCCCCCCCGCCCCCCCCCCCCCCCCACCTCCTTTGTTAGCCCTGGGATAAATAAATGCTAATGTCAGGGTCTCAGTCGCCCTAGTATATTTCGGGACATCTTAAATCCTTTGGCTTTGGAAAACATGTTATTTCAGCGATCTAGGGACCAATACTTCTTTTTCTGTTGGCTAATGTTTTGGCCATACGACATTTGTTTACATTAAGAATAGGGACAGTGTATGAATTTACATGTACTTGTATCTTGAATATCATTTATTATGTACTTTATACATATCATATGTATAAATTACTGACTTTGGTCATGAATTGGCATTATATAAGATGTTTTTAAATCTTTTTAAAAAGGTATATATCTATTCCCTCTTTTATTCCACAAAATGAACTGTTTTTTTTTTATTGTTAACACATTTTATACCTCTTCGTTGGTTATTAAATAATTAATCATAGATTATGGTTAGAATAATGTTTAAAGAGTGAAGTTAAGTGTATTGGGACATATGTCTCTGACTAGATTTACACTGTCCCTTAACTCAGTTGAGAAAATTCTTACGTTGTTTTATTGTCTGCGATTTTTCACTTTTCCTCAGATGAGTAAAATCTTAACTTTTGAGACTAAAATTTCTTTAAGAATATTTTTTGTTTTTGGTCTCAGGGCCCTGAACTCCAAAAGTAGCATGTACATGTAGATACAGTTGTTCTGATCAAAAAACTAAAGATTTTGCTGATTTTGTAGTTCATGTTTCTGATACAACTTCTCTAAGTTACTTTGCTTCAGTCCTCATTGATATTTTCAGATTCAAGAGAGTTAGGATATATAAAGCTGATGATTAAGTCTATATTTTACATTGTAAGACATACTGTAACCTAGGCTTGTATTTTATTCTGATTGCTTTGTATCTTATCTTTTCCAAATTAAGTAATGATTTGTCAGTAGTTGAAGGACCTTGTTATGATTCACTCACTATTTATAAACTGATTTTCCATTAGATTTTCTTGCCTTACAGATCTACAAATGATAAAATAGATATTTACTAAATCATTGGCATGTTTGTTGTATAATTCAACACTTAGGTTGAAAGAAATTTGATATATGTTTGATACTGAAGGAGTAAGAAACTTTCAGAATATCAACAGAGAAAAAAGTAATTTTGGGGAATGGTTTGTTTAATATAATGTATAAAGAAAACTATAATAGGAAGGAAGTGCTGAGACTGAATTGATGGGGTGTAGGTTGTATGCCAGAATTCTTTTGTACACATAAACACATTGTGTTCATACAGATTTTATACTTCCCTCCATAACACTACAGATACAGCAAGACTGCAGAAATACAATGATATCTATACACCATCAAAATCTCCCAGAAGACATTTGATTTAAACTATTAAATGAATTATTTACCATTGGTTTTTCAGTATTAGTAATCTCACAAGAAAGCTTCAAATGTATTTAAGAAAAAGGTAACAATGTTTCTTGAATGGGAATGGTAGATACCCTAATACTGGGCTGTCCACATTTTACATTCCAGCCCAAAATGTACCTAAGTACATTTTCGTTTCTGCAAGACTGAGATTAAAGCCGATAATAATATCACAGAAGTCTTCTTATTGTTCTCCCTGAGGTTGAAGTTCTGATAATAGTATCACCCACTGACACAAATGATACCAAGCTACATGTAACATAGAGCTAAATCAATTCAGTTATTGTAATAGGAAGCATGACATCATTTGTACTGTCCTAATTTCTGTTTATATATAGCAGTACAGTGTACCTTGATGTAGTTATAGTCACAAAACAGTAAGATAACGAGAGATTCAGTATGTTTACACAGACTGCACTAGGTGTACATGTAATTTATAGGTAAAGTTTGCTGTATGCTGTAAAGACAGCACTAAAAATCCTACCTCGTCAGTTTCATTGATATTCAAGTACCTTGTTCTAATTCATGAGTAGTTCTTTGCACACGCTCACAATACTACCTACCGGTATTCTAGCTTCCTCAGTCAGAACATGTTTAACTAGTTATTTGTTAGGCTAAAAAATTACTAAGAGTGTGTTGAAAATCTTATTTTACAGGGTAACATACATATCAGTCTTCTTGTTGCCTGTACCAATAATTCAAAGTGATATACTACCAATTATTTAAATGATGAAAAAGAGCTTTTGTGGTTTGATTTGTTTGTTTTTCATTTCCAGATATTTTATATTCGCATAGATAAAGTTAGTAGAGATGACAAATTTGTACTTTAATTCTATAGGTATTATTTTCTTGTTTACTTACAGATTGCAAGTTCATACCTGTGGAAGGGAGAGAGGTAACAATTACAAAAGCCTATATTCTGAATGCTACTCTTGATATGTTTGTTTATTTTATCAGTGTTTGTATGTTTATTTTGTTGTTTTATGACTTGCCAAGAAATTTTTACATACCTTGGGAAGGGGAGGGGTCTACGGAGACATCATCTGCTATATTTGAAGTGCCACAAATTTTACCTTTCCTATGGACATATGCAATTGCAGTGAGGGTTCTTAAACTTGCCATGTCCACCATGAAATGAAACCGTGGTTTTAAAAGTCTTATTCATAACACTTGTAACTTTCTCTTCTAAATTTTTTATGGTCATGGCTATGACCTGGTAATTGGGAATTGAACCCAAGACCTTCCACATGCAAATTGAATGTTTTACTGTTAGACCACTGTAAGTGGTTCTGTATACATTCTACATAATACATGTAGTTATAATGAATTTCACGTACATGTACACAGTGACCATTGCAACCTGTAGCTATTATGTAATAGTCATGTAACATGCTTGAGTACTTCATGTGGGTGTTTTGTAAACATTTGATCTTGTTCAACTTATTTTTCAAAACAAATTCTCATCAAATTTCCTATTTAACAGGGATGAAATAAACATTTTTTAACTATTGACATACTTTTGTTGCTAGATAAAAATGTTTTAAGGATCAGGTTAATATATAGGAATTTACTGGCCTGTGTGTTGTAGACCTAAATGGTGGACATGTTTCCATTGTGTTTTACTCAACACTTTAACATTTTTTGATTTGTATGATAGTAGCAAATTTTTAGGTCATCTGAGCCAAAGGGTAAGGTGACCTAGTGTGTCTTTTGTCTGTCTTCATACAGCGTCTGTCATCTGAGCCAAAGGGTAAGGTGACCTAGTGTGTCTTTTGTCTGTCTTCATGCAGTGTCTGTCATCTGAGCCAAAGGGTAAGGTGACCTAGTGTGTCTTTTGTCTGTCTTCATACAGCGTCTGTCATCTGAGCCAAAGGGTAAGGTGACCTAGTGTGTCTTTTGTCTGTCTTCATGCAGTGTCTGTCATCTGAGCCAAGGGTAAGGTGACCTAGTGTGTCTTTTGTCTGTCTTCATGCAGTGTCTGTCATCTGAGCCAAAGGGTAAGGTGACCTAGTGTGTCTTTTGTCTGTCTTCATGCAGCGTCCGTCATCTGAGCCAAAGGGTAAGGTGACCTAGTGTGTCTTTTGTCTGTCTTCATGCAGCGTAGGTCATCTGAGCCAAAGGGTAAGGTGACCTAGTGTGTCTTTTGTCTGTCTTCATGCAGCGTCTGTCATCTGAGCCAAGGGTAAGGTGACCAAGGTCTTTTGTCTGTCTTCATGCAGCGTCTGTCATCTGAGCCAAAGGGTAAGGTGACCTAGTGTGTCCTTTGTCTGTCTTCATGCAGCGTCTGTCATCTGAGCCAAGGGTAAGGTGACCTAGTGTGTCTTTTGTCTGTCTTCATGCAGCATCTGTCATCTGAGCCAAAGGGTAAGGTGACCTAGTGTGTCTTTTGTCTGTCTTCATGCAGCGTCTGTCATCTGAGCCAAAGGGTAAGGTGACCTAGTGTGTCTTTTGTCTGTCTTCATGCAGCATCTGTCATCTGTTATTAACTTTAACATATTTTTTACCTCTTCTAAATGAAATAGTCGACCAATTTTGACCAAACTTTGCAGGAGGTATCCTCATGTTGAGTTGCATAAAATTTGTGAATTAAATGGGGCTAAGACATATTGGACTAGGAGCCTGAAAGGGGCCAAAACATGGCCCATCTTTAAAAACCTTCTCACGAACCAGTGATCAGATGACATTCAAATGGTGCATGTATGATTTTAGTCGATATCTACAAAGTCTGCAAATGAAAACTGTTCATAAATGAGCCACTAGGGGACCCTTGGGTACAGTTTTATAAAATGGCTTACCATTAATAACTCAAAACCAGTCGACAAATAGCCATCTTGGATTTTGACCAAAGGAAGTTTGTTACTGCTATTTCTCAGAAAGGGCTGAAGGGATCTCCTTGAAATGTAGCAATAAGGTTCCCTTAAGATCTAGTTGTGCAATTTACATATTCAGAGAGATTGGAATCTAACATGGCCAACAGGCGGCCATGTAGGATTTTTGACCAATGGAAGTTTGTTACTCCTACTTCTCAGAAAGAACTGATGGGAACTCGTTGAAATTTTAAATCAAGGTTTCCTTTAAGATCTAGTAGTGCATATTGCATTTTTAGAGAGATCAAAATCCAACATGGCTGATAGGTGGACACCTTGGATTTTGACATGGGAAGTATGTAAACTCTATTTCTCAGTAAGTACTAAAGGGATTTTGTTTAAGAACTGGCTGCTATTTTGAATTTTGACCAAAGGAAGTTTGTTACTATTTATATTTCTCAAAAAGTACTGTAGGAATCTCATTGAAATTTGACATGAGGGTTACCTATGAAGTTTGAGGTCTTTCCCCCTGAGGTCTAGATCTGCATATTACACTTTCAGAGAGATCAAAATCCAAGATGGACATCTGTTGGCCAAGTTGAATTCCAATCTCTCTGAAAATGTAATATGCTCAGTTAAATTTCAGTTTTGCTATAATTTTATGTAAAATATATTTCACAAAAATATGGATTTAATTTCAAATTCAATGTTGAGATACAAAATAAAGAGAAAAGAATAGTCTGTCATAGATCAGACAGAACATTCCATGGTGGGCGCGAAGATCCATCTGGAATCTCTTGTTAATGGTATGGGAGAGAACCAGTTACAATGTATTGTACCTGGGAAAAAACTGCTGGCCTTCCACAAGTTAACAGGTAAAGTTTCTCACAAAATAAGTTTAGGTTCCAGCAGGGTTTGAACCTGCATTGACAAGATTTTGAGAGCATTTGTGGTTTAAACTGTGATGCTTTTACCTCTTGGGCCCGAAGACTCCTGGTTCAGTGAATGTTTTCTTATTTGATAAATCCTGTTTGTTTGTTTGTTTATTGTTGTTTAACGTCCCACTCAAGAATATTTCACTCATATGGAGACGTCACCAAATGCCGGTGAAGGGCTTCAAATATTGGCCTATGCTCGGCACTTAGGGCCATTGAGCAGTGAGGGTTCTTTAACGTGCCAACACCTGTGACACAGGACCTCCAGTTTTTACTGTCTCATCCGAAAGACAGGAAACCAACCTGTCGCCAGCGGGACTCTAACTCATGACCTCGCGATCCAAAGTCGAGCGCGCTACCGACTGAGCCAGGCCGGCTCGATAAATCCTGATAGTGATTTACTTAACTTTACAAAAATATACAGTAATACCTGCTTTAGTGATTACCTGTGTATAAAGACCACTTTGTCTCAAAGACCATTTTTTGCTGACCCTAATAGTACAATTTGTGTACAAATCATCTATATAATGACTACATTCCTATAAAGACAGGTTTTCTTGTGTCCCTAAGGAGGTCGTTATATACAAGTTTCACTGTATTCTAATACTAACATTTGTGTACTTTCATTGTATTATAGATATAAGAATTCACAAATGTTGATTAAGAAAGTCATTTGTTAAATATCATCAGTAAGAATGTTACTTCAAAAGTATAGAGAAAGTTTGATGTTGTTGTATCAGTCTCGTTTATCAACTGAAATGTTGATGTAATGTTTCTATAGTGTTATTGGAATTTCTCTTTTCTCCTTAGGTTTTATCAGGGAATATAGAAAATGTACAGATCAAAGAAAAAGCCAAGTTTCCACAAGACTTTTTTCCAGAAGTAATTTGTTTTGTTTATGTTCTATTTTTAATTATATACTTCATTGATGTGGTATTTTATCAGATGGAAATATTAAATCTTTGTTTTTACCTGTAAATGTTGTTAATGTATACATTTAATGTGAGTAATTGGTCAGCAACTCAATGTAGATCAGAAATTGACACTTTTTAGTTAAAAGTGTTTGTAACTATTTGTAAATATTGATAAGTTTTGGTTCATTAAATATTTGTTGGTTAAAATATTTTGCTATACACATCCATGCCTTGGTTGAGTATATTTCCTCTTATTTGTGACTTTTAAAGATTTTTGACTGGTTTGCCTTTGTTATAAATAAACCATGCATAGTCATTGGATAAATATGGGCTATACAGAAAAGATAACATGGTGTTTGAGAGCACATCTGTTTAAGTTATCACTATGCTAGTATAAAGCTCTTATTGTCTGGTAGATCCTTTGTTGATTTAGAGAGAGAGAGAGAGAGAGAGTTAAATTTACATTTATTTTCATTCGATTTCTTATACAAATGGCTTTGTGTAATAGAAACATTTTTTGAAATATTGGAATATTTACTTCCTTTGTGCATGTCTTACAAATGTTCTATAGTGAAAGTGTTGATTTAAATAACTTAAGTGCAGCTGATCCCTTTTAGTTACTATGACAACATGAAATAAATATTGAACACACTAAAATGGGGAAATTCAATTAGATATAATTGTTATCATCTTAGATTTATTTGGTTCTTCTATATATACTTTCTCTTTTTTCAGTTCAAATGGTCAAGAAAAGGTTTTATTCGAACTAGATGGAACATAAAAAATTGGTAAGATTTAAAGCTAGAGTAACATTCTTTTGTGTGTGAGAGAGAAGAAAAGAGAAACAAGCAACATACAACACGTTTATTGTAAGAAGTCAATGTACAAAACAAAATTTTTTTCATAGGTCCTTAAAAAGAAAGAAAAAATGTGTGTACATGTATATGCAAATAGTCAGTTGTATCTCAGTCTACATACAGTGTGCATACACATACACAGCTACACAGTGACTATACATATCTAGAGTGTTGTAAATTAATAATTATATACACATCAATACACATTTTTCTTGCTAGACTAGGTGAATAGATATATAAATGAGAAGCTGACTCAGATTTTAATTTTTATGTCATAGTTATGGGGTGGGGGGATCATTTAGTAGTAACACAATAAGTGTTTCACATATCTTTGAGACAGGTAGATACAGCGAGTTGTTAAATAACATTACAGTCACTGTAAACACAACCTGTTTGATAAAATTACAGGCACTTAAACATAACCTGTGTTAGAACAATACAGAAACAAAATAAAACCTATGTGATACATTATAGACACTGTAAATATAACGTGTGTGATAACATAACAGACGTTGTAAACATAAGCAGTTTGATAACATTACAGAAACTGTAAATATAACCTGTGTGATAACATTACAGAAACTGTAAATATAACCTGTGTGATAACGTTATAGACATTGTAAATATAACCTTTGTATTAACATTACAGAAACTGTAAATATAACCTGTGTGATAACATTATAGACACTGTAAATATAACGAGTGTGATAACATAACAGATGCTGTAAATATAAACAGTGTGATAACATTACAGAAACTGTAAATATAACCTGTGTGATAACATTATAGACACTGTAAATATAACGAGTGTGATTACATTACAGACACTGTAAATATAAACAGTGTGATAACATTACAGAAACTGTAAATATAACCTGTGTGATACCATTGCAGACACTAAATACAACCTGTGTGATAACATTATAGACATTGTAAATATAACCTCTGTGATAACATTACATACACTAAATATAAACTGTGATTACATTACAGACACTGCAGATATAAACTGTGTGTTTACATCACATACACTTAATATAAACTGTGATTACATTACAGACACTGTAGATATAAACTGTGATAACATTACAGACACTGTAGATATAAACTGTGTGTTTACATCACATACACTGCAGATGTAAACTGTGATTACATTACATACACTGTAAATATAAACTGATTACATTACAGACACTGTAAATATAAACTGATTACATTACAGACACTGTAGATATAAACTGTGATAACATTACAGACACTGTAAATATAAACTGTGTGTTTACATTACATACAATGCAGATGTAAACTGTGATTACATTACATACACTGTAAATATAAACTGATTACATTACAGACACTGTAAATATAAACTGATTACATTACAGACACTGTAGATATAAACTGTGATAACATTACAGACACTGTAGATATAAACTGTGTGTTTACATTACATACACTGCAGATGTAAACTGTGATTACATTACATACACTGTAAATATAAACTGATTACATTACAGACACTGTAAATATAAACTGATTACATTACAGACACTAGATATAAACTGTGATTACATTACAGACACTGTAGATATAAACTGTGATTACATTACAGACACTAGATATAAACTGTGATTACATTACATACACTAGATATAAACTGTGATTACATTACAGACACTGTAGATATAAACTGTGATTACATTACATACACTGTAGATATAAACTGTGATTACATTACAGACACTGTAAATATAAACTGTTTACATCACATACACTGCAGATATAAACTGTTTACATTACAGACACTGTAGATATAAACTGTGTTTACATTACATACACTGTAGATATAAACTGTGATTACATTACAGACACTGTAGATATAAACTGTGATTACATTACAGACACTGTAAATATAAACTGTGTGTTTACATCACATACACTGCAGATATAAACTGTTTACATTACATATACTGTAGATATAAACTGTGATTACATTACAGACACTGTAAATATAAACTGTGATTACATTACAGACACAAGATATAAACTGTGATTACATTACAGACACTAGCTATAAACTGTGATTACATTACAGACACTAGATATAAACTGTGATTACATTACAGACACTGTAGATATAAACTGTGATTACATTACAGACACTAGATATAAACTGTGATTACATTACAGACACAAGATATAAACTGTGATTACATTACAGACACTAGATATAAACTGTGATTACATTACAGACACTGTAAATATAAACTGTGATGACATTACAGACACTAGATATAAACTGTGATTACATTACAGACCCCAGATATAAACTGATTACATTACAGACTAGATATAAACTGTGATTACATTCCAGACACCAGATATAAACTGTGATTACATTACAGACACTAGATATAAACTGTGATTACATTACAGACACTGTAGATATAAATTGTGATAACATTACAGACACTAGATATAAACTGTGATTACATTACAGACACTAGATATAAACAGTGATTACATTACAGACACCAGATATAAACTGTGATTACATTACAGACACCAGATATAAACTGTGATTACATTACAGACACTGTAGATATAAACTGTGATTACATTACAGACACTGTAAATATAGACTGTGTGTTTACATCACATACACTGCAGATATAAACTGTTTACATTACAGACACTGTAGATATAAACTGTGTTTACATTACATACACTGTAGATATAAACTGTGATTACATTACATACACTGTAGATATAAACTGTTTACATTACATACACTGTAGATATAAACTGTGATTACATTACAGACACTAGATATAAACTGTGATTACATTACAGACACTAGATATAAACTGTGATTACATTACATACACTAGATATAAACTGTGATTACATTACATACACTGTAGATATAAACTGTTTACATTACATACACTGTAGATATAAACTGTGATTACATTACAGACACTAGATATAAACTGTGATTACATTACAGACACTGTAGATATAAACTGTGATTACATTACAGACACTGTAGATATAAACTGTGATTACATTACAGACACTAGATATAAACTGTGATTACATTACAGACACTAGATATAAACTGTGATTACATTACAGACACTGTAGATATAAACTGTGATTACATTACAGACACTAGATATAAACTGTGATTACATTACAGACACTAGATATAAACTGTGATTACATTACAGACACAAGATATAAACTGTGATTACATTACAGACACTAGCTATAAACTGTGATTACATTACAGACACTAGATATAAACTGTGATAACATTACAGACACTAGATATAAACTGTGATTACATTACAGACACCAGATATAAACTGTGATTACATTACAGACACTGTAGATATAAACTGTGATTACATTACAGACACAAGATATAAACTGTGATTACATTACAGACACTAGATATAAACTGAGATTACATTACAGACACAAGATATAAACTGTGATTACATTACAGACACTAGATATAAACTGTGATTACATTACAGACACTAGATATAAACTGTGATTACATTACAGACACTAGATATAAACTGATTACATTACAGACACAAGATATAAACTGATTACATTACAGACACTAGATATAAACTGTGAGTACATTACAGACACTAGATATAAACTGTGATTACATTACAGACATTAGATATAAACTGTGATTACATTACAGACACTGCAGATATAAACTGTGTGATAACATTCCAGTCCCTTATGCATTGATTCTATATTTTTCTGCTTCACTACAAAATGACCGGAATGAAGACTCTGCACACTGTGTAATTCACATCGTGCAAAACTGTGCACAGTGTTCATTCAGGTCATTTCCTAGTGAACCGGAAATAATATAGAATTAATGCTTATGATTAAATTTCAATAACCATATAAATTTTTAAAACATTTGTTTATTTATTGGTTTTTCTAAATAATATAAGCAAACAGGTTAAACTCGCACATTTATTGCATCGTTATGATAACTGTGAGGCTGTTACGTTATTTTATGAAAGGTTATCATGACAGTGGGGAAGAGAAGTTTATGTTTGGCTCTTGAAGGTAAAAAATTTTATTGAAAGAGTAATTTGAAATCAATCCCGTGGAGAGAGTATTAGTGGTATTCAATGATACCTGAATGTTAATATATCCATCACTAAATGATGTAGCCGTTGCAGGGCAAGTAGGCCTGACTGTACTTGAATTTAAAACTGACACTAACAAACTTGAACCTGGGGCTGATTCTACATTGCCGGTTGAAATGGAAAACAGGGTGTTGCTAATAGAATTTTTTGGTTGTGTGGTGCATTCGCGACTGTAACTTCTGACCACTTTCACTATGATGACCTATTTTTTTTCTTTTTTTTTGGACATAATACTCAATTTTGTATTGTATAATAGCCGACATGTAAACAAAAAGAAGGGTTGTCTGGAGGCTTGGCTTAATTAGCATTCAGGTCATCCATGTATGACTCTAATGTTTTTTTTTTTTATTGTTAACCAATGAAATTGACAAGAATTTATAAATTTTAATTATTATTTAAATAATGTGTGGCAATATTATAGGCATAGTAAATGATTTTTATTTGATTAAACTACAGAAACTGTAAATGTGAACATTTGAAATTAATTGTATAAAACAAAAAAATATATCCTGTAGAAACTTGACTTTAGTAGAACATCATGTGTATTGTCTTCAATCAAATGAGCAATATTCTGTCAAGTTTATCTGATATTGGGAAGCATGGTCACAAAATCTTGTCCCTATTAGTTGTGACCTTAAGGTGTGTCATGACCTTTACCCTGGGTATTATCTTCAATGCATAGGTCAGATAACAGAGGGAGACATGTTTTTATTACAAGAACAACTTGTATAATTTCTACTTTTTCTAGCTGTATGACTTTTTTTCGTACTTTTGTCTTTTCAGTCTGTTCGACTTGGTCAATATACATCTATTTCATGATGCCTCAAACATCATTGCAATGCAGACAGTAAGTATAAGTATAATAAAGAAAAAAGTATAACAAAGAAATTGCTAGCAACATACATCCTTTACATTGTTTGATAAAGAAAATGCTAGCAACATACATCCTTTACATGGTGTGTTGGATAAAGAAAATGCTAACTACATACATCCTTTACATGGAGTGTTTGATGATGAAAATGCTAGCAACATACATCCTTTACATTGTTTGATAAAGAAAATGCTAGCAACATACATCCTTTACATGGTGTGTTGGATAAAGAAAATGCTAACTACATACATCCTTTACATGGAGTGTTTGATGATGAAAATGCTAGCAACATACATCCTTTACATGGATGGTTTGATAAAGAAAATGCTAACAACATACATCCTTTACATGGATGGTTTGATAAAGAAAATACTAGCAACATACATCCTTTACATGGAGTGTTTGATGATGAAACTACTAACAACATACATCCTTTACATGGATGGTTTGATAAAGAAAATGCTAACAACATACATCCTTTACATGGAGTGTTTGATGATGAAAATGCTAGCAACATACATCCTTTACATGGATGGTTTGATAAAGAAAATGCTAACAACATACATCCTTTACATGGATGGTTTGATAAAGAAAATACTAGCAACATACATCCTTTACATGGAGTGTTTGATGATGAAAATACTAACAACATACATCCTTTACATGGATGGTTTGATAAAGAAAATGCTAACAACATACATCCTTTACATGGAGTGTTTGATGATGAAAATGCTAGCAACATACATCCTTTACATGGATAGTTTGATAAAGAAAATACTAGCAACATACATCCTTTACATGGAGTGTTTGATTTGATGAAGCAACATACATCCTTTACATGGAGTGTTTGATGATGAAAATACTAGCAACATACATCCTTTACATGGAGTGTTTGATGATGAAAATGCTAGCAACATACATCCTTTACATGGAGTGTTTGATGATGAAAATACTAGCAACATACATCCTTTACATGGAGTGTTTGATGATGAAATTACTAGCAACATACATCCTTTACATGGAGTGTTTGATGAAGAAAATACTAGCAACAAACATCCTTTACATGGAGTGTTTGATAATGAAAATGCTAACAACATACATCCTTTACATGGAGTGTTTGATAAAGAAAATACTAGCAACATACATCCTTTACATGGAGTGTTTGATGATGAAAATGCTAGCAACATACATCCTTTACATGGATGGTTTGATAAAGATAATGCTATCAATATACAGTCTTTACATGGAGTGTTTGATAATGAAAATGCTAGCAACATACATCCTTTACATGGAGTGTTTCATTTACTGTATAAGGACATATTTGACACCGTTTATTGTTACAGTTGTAGGAAAATCCTTACATTTGTTTTATTCTGTTGTCTTTGAATTTGCCTAGGAGATGAAGACAACTTAACAACTTGTAAAATACGATAATTCTGCATTGTATATATCATTTATTCCTGCACATGTGATTCATGTCTGCACAAAGAACACATTCTGGGCAGGGGTCAACAACAAGACAATAACATTTGAAGTTTTATTGTTACTTGTATTATATAGATATGACATTTCTGAGAGTGTGGTAATGTAAATCGTTGACTGAGGTGAAGCCGAGGTTGACAATGATTTTCAAAGTGTGAGTTTCCACTACCACCCTCTCGGGAATGTTATATTTATTATATTATACCGATCCACTGTATTGAAGCATATATTATCCATTGAATTAGTTAAAACACAAAATAAATTGCAACAACAGTTTTATTTTGATACTATATTCATGCAAAAACCTAAGTAAGTTCATGACATTTGTAACACAAACTACCTTTGATACTTTTACACAACGTTGTACCATTCTTTGTGTCAATTTTGAATCTTAAGCGTCAATCAAGATTAGCATGTCTTTTTGATTGACTTCAGCAAATATGTTTGTGACAACTATGTATCAATTTTGTCCAATCATTTTAATTTGTGTGTTGTTTCGCTCGGAGACAGGAAGCACTTGATAAAATATCTCTTTCATCACTCATTTCAATTGGCATTCAAAACCTTAGGTGATCTCAGTAGAGTCATACCTAATTACCACATACTAAAAAAAAGAAAAGAAACCCTACATGCATCCATATCTGCACATGTGATAATTTTATTGAATATTACCCTGGAATTATCGAAACAATTTAAAATCTTAAACGTCCATTGGCCAATAAAATTGCAAGAAATAATGAAGAGGTATAATGTTATACAGTACCTTCAATACTATCAATATGTTTTAGCATTCTTTGCGTCTTTTTTTTATATTAAGCCTCCATCAAGGCTAATTCTAACAAATATAATTGACGATTTTTGTCAAATCATTGAATTTTAGCTGTTGTTTCTCTCCATGTCTGTTTCATAACTCATAAAAATGTGTTTGAGATTATACCTTGTTACTACATAGCCTACTAGAAATAAAAAAGAAAAAAACAAAACATGTGCGCCTCCTTTTCTGCGCATGAGAAGGTGACATAAACTGGCATAGAGAGAGACATAAATCTTTCAGGTTGACATGAAGAATGTTTTAGAGCAAGTCATATAATTTTGACTAACCAGAAGTAAAGATACATATAAGAGGTATAATATTCTGTTTTAGCACTTGCTCAGGGATGAAATTGTTACAGGGATCAGATGTAAATCTGTGGGCAAAATTTGATGGGCAGATGTTAAAATCTAAAGTGATCATAACATTTACTTTTCTGCAATGCTTAGTATTGGTTTAGATGATTACACTTAGCATCTAGTTCACTCAAGTGTTGTAGTATCATATATGTAAAGATGATGTTTATTTGTTTACTTATAATGTACTTATATGTATTACGTGTGGTAGAGTACTGTTATTTTTATTTTTGTTTTACAGAGTCCCTCAATATACAGCAACAATAGAAAGGCAGCTTTTCTTCACACTTTGCAGAGGTAAAATGAAAATTACGAAGGCTAACATTGAAAATAAATGTTTGAAGTGCCCCAACTGACTTGGCAAAACAGTCAAAAAATGTTTGACTGAGCCAAAGGCTCAAGTGACCTATTGCTATCCTATGTGGCCCTTTACAAATAGCTAGAAATGTCTGTGCTGAGCACATGTGATAGTTTGTGGCACTTAACCAAGATATGTCAGTCCTCCTTGGCTAGATGTACAATAGAGTAAATGTCTGAAGACCCTGATGGATTGTCATAAAACTGGACGCTTTGATGTTTGTCAATACAGTGAGAGGTTTTTGTATATTGACGTGGATTGTAATTTGCAACCATGATCAAAGGACTTACTATTTTCACCCCTTACATTGAGCATTCTCTGCATACCTGTGTTTTGTTGAAGCCAGACCTGGCAGTCAAATCAGAAACCTACTGCTCATAGCCATAGCTTCATAGTAAAAGGCATATTAACAAATATTGTGGTTGTGTACAGTGACTGTACAAACATTTCAATGATCTAATTTTTACAATTTCAAAAACATCGACTGGCCAAAATTCTGGCAAAATGTCTCAACCAACATTAGAGGTTTTTCAAATCTTTTTTATTTTTTATTTTCAGTAATAATTCAGTGGTGCGGGGGTGTTCAGATGGGATGTGCTAGGGCCTGAGAAACTAGAGATTAATGTTAAATGGCCTGACTGATTCAATCTGCAAAAAAGTCAAATTTTTAAAAATATCTTAATTTAATGATTGAGTAAGAAACAACTTAATCAAAGGATGTCATCACAAATTATTTATGTCTTTTTTTGTAGGTTTGATATGGACCAGTATGACAAAGTCCCAATGTTTATTTTTGGTGATTTCAACTTCCGGTTAGATTCAAAAAATTTAGTGAAGGTATGTTTTTTTCATTATCTGATTCATAAAACCATTGTATCTTCAGCATCAGAGTCTACCAGCATAAATTCTTATGAGTTTCAGCAAAACTTTTAATTCTTTCAATTTCCCTTAGCATTAACTTCTTTTGGTAAATATTTTAAAATAATGCAAAATTTGACAAATTGCAGATATGTTATCATATAAAGTAACACGAATTTCAATATCTCATACAAAAATTGGAAATAATTGATTAACATTTCAATATTAATCCAAGTTATCACATATTTAGCTTTATGTTACCACTATGTTTGATTTTTATACACCTATTGTTAACTGGCTTTGATTATGTTTTAGAATCTGACTGCCAAAACCAAACCTCATCAAACCAAAGGAAAAAAGGACCAGATTGCAAAGATAGTGTACACAGAGGAAGAGAATGGCAAGGTGAGAGTCTGATACTTAACCAGACACTCTTCTTAGCATTTCATTTTGCTGTCTTTTCTATTGAGTGAGATATCTAATGAATTCAAAGTCTTGACAAGTTAATTTTATTAGACAGAATTTCTGTAAATGTATTCATGCATATCTTATTATAGAGATGGTATCTGGCTGATATATGCCCATAGAATGATCCTGTCTTGGTTGTGTACAATGTTGTTCAGTGGTACCTGTCTTGAGAGACCACCCATCTGCCACTGAAATGTGGTCTCTCAAAGGTTTTATCTAAATGATTACATAACCCAAGTGTTTTTCAGAATATGGTATTACAGGACAGGTGATCTCTCAAGACTGGTTCCAGTGAACTACATTGTACAAACATTCTCTACTTCACTTATAATCATCTTGTTAATTATCAACAAAATACAGTCCTAGTCCATGTGAATTACATAACATTATCTGTATTACATTCTCTAGTTAACTTTAACCATTTGTCACCATCTATTTAGTGAATTAGAAAATGAACAGCAAATTATCATTGATTATTTGGCAAAATTTCTTTCTTTTACATACAGGTTGTGTTAACCATAGAAACTAAAGGCTTTGATTATCATGATAAGCATGCAGAAGTGTTCTCCAAAAAACTAAAAAATGTAAGTAAAAACATGAAGTATATTATTTGTATGATGTTATTTGTCGTAGAAAGGGCATTTTAATATCAGATGTATATTTATTGTGAAGTCTAGGCAAGTAAAGATATTTTCAGAGAAAGTAAACATGTGTTAAACAATGAGCAGACAATGAAATGTAAATTGTAACCATAGTGTATCCTGTTTATGGGGAGATAAATTATGTTTATGTTTACAGAACTGTTCTATTTCTTCAACAGCTACACCAATATGATACAGAAATAAATTTATATAAAGACAAAATCCTAGAGTATGATATCCATTTCCCTCCAAGGTAAGCACATGGTGAATCATATTTTTTAAAGACAAAGTTCTAGAGTATGATATCCATTTCCCTCCAAGGTAAGCACATGGTGAATCATATTATTTACAATAGCTTGTTGTCTTATCTTATACAGAAAGATACAGGTTCCAAGATTGTATTTACTGTTTTATGGCTCATGGTAATGTTTTATGCTCGACGAGAGTGAATATAGGATGAACATTGTTTTTTGAATGTTTTATGCTCACTGAGAGTGAAGAGTGAGAGTATATTGTTTTGAGAATGATTTATGCTCAATGTAATTGAAGAGAGTATATTGTTTTTGGTTTTTCTGTATGCAGTATTGTGAGTTTTGTTATATAACATGTATAACTTGAGTTTTTATTTCCAAATTTGGTATGCCTCATATTGAGCAATATTTTCCAGAGTAACTGAATATATGAAATCTTCATAAAGAAGTTCTCATTCATTGAAATATTAATATTTTTGGCTCTATGTGATAATTATTTTATTTTGGTTTTAATTTTTAACTAAACTATTATAAATATGTCACTGACTATTGATAAAGTAACATCAGCTCTAGCCTGTGTTATGGACAGGGAGAATTCTGTAATGTGACACTTGGAGATGGGGTCCTCTGTGGCTGAGTGGTTAGAGCATTGCGCTTAAAACAATGAAATCTCTGTGGGAACCTAAGCTGAATTTGTGAGAAAGTTTGCCAGTTTACTTTCAGAAGGCTGGTGGTCTCTTCCCAGATACATTGTAACTGGGTTCTCTCCTCCACCAATAAAACCTGGTCACCATCACATAGCTGAAAAATAAGTTGAGTGTGGCATAAAACACTATTCAAAATATAATCAAACTATTAGGAGAATGAACCTCTGTTTTACCTATCAAGGACTTGTTACAATTGAAAGTCCATAATATTTGCCCTAATCTCCATGTTATTGTATAGTACAAAATCCAGTCAAACTTTAAGGAGAATGAACCTCTGTTTTACCTATCAAGGACTTGTTACAATTGAAAGTCCATAATATTTGCCCTAATCTCCATGTTATTGTATAGTACAAAATCCAATCAAACCATTAGGAGAATGAACCTCTGTTTTACCTATCAAGGACTTGTTACAATTGAAAGTCCATAATATTTGCCCTAATCTCCATGTTCTTTTATAGTACAACTGACAATATACACAATACTATAGGCTGAAATTGCCAAGAACTTTGTTATTCATGTATGTGGACAATGAGACATTAACACATTTTAAACATAAAATATGTATGTTTTGATGGGAATTCACATATGATTATCATATGGACTTCAGAAGTAGATATAACTGACAGCTTATATTTGTAAGTATATTTTCACTTAAAACATGTTAACACAAGCTTTAAATATGTTTTATTTATGCTTTCATAACCATATGTAAGATATGTAATGCTATTTTTCCATGTGCAAATGATATACATGAAACTCATGTAATATCTTGGAAATGATAACAAAAAGAAAATTGAAGTTTTATTACTACCAGTACTTGTCATTAATATGCTGATGTAAAGTTTATACATCTTGATTTTTTTCAGTTATCCATTTTCTGAAGATGTAAATGATGGTTTATCGTACATGAAAACCAGATGTCCATCTTGGTGTGATAGAATACTGTTGTCCCATAGTGCCAAAAACATCGTTGTTCACGTACGTAGTTAGGCCGATAATAACACAATACTGTTATCCCAATGTGCCAAAAACATTGTTACTGTTGCTGTCGGTTGTTGTGGGGGTCAACTTTAATGATTTGTTGCTGTCAATTGTTGTGGATGTAAACTTTAATAATTTGTTGCTGTCAATTGTTGTGAGGGTCAACATTAATGATTTGTTGCTGTCGGTTGTTGTAGTGGTCAACTTTAATGATTTGTTGCTGTCGGTTGTTGTGGTGGTCAACTTTAATCATTTGTTGCTGTCGGTTGTTGTAGGGGTCAACTTTAATGATTTGTTGCTGTCGGTTGTTGTGGTGGTCAAATTTAATGATTTGTTGCTGTCGGTTGTTGTAGGGGTCAACTTTAATGATTTGTTGGGGTCAACTTTAATGATTTGTTGCTTTCAATTGTTATGGGGGTCAACTTTAATGATTTATTGCTGTTGGTTGTTGTGGGGCTCAACTTTAATGATTTGTTGCTTTCAATTGTTATGGGGGTCAACTTTAATGATTTATTGCTGTTGGTTGTTGTGGGGGTCAACTTTTATGATTTGTTGCTGTCAGTTGTTGTGGGGGTCAGCTTTAATGATTTGTTGCTGTCGGATTTTGTTGGGGTCAACTTTAATGATTTGTTGCTGTCGGTTGTTGTGGGGGTTAACTTTAATGATTTGTTGCTATCGGTTGTTGTGGGGGTGAAATTTAATGATTTGTTGCTGTCGGTTGTTGTAGGGGTCAACTTTAATGATTTGTTGGGGTCAACTTTAATGATTTGTTGCTTTCAATTGTTATGGGGGTCAACTTTAATGATTTATTGCTGTTGGTTGTTGTGGGGGTCAACTTTAATGATTTGTTGCTGTCGGTTGTTGTGGGGGTCAACTTGAATGATTTGTTGCTGTCGGTTGTTGTGGTGGTAAACTTTAATGATTTGTTGCTGTCGGTTGTTGTAGGGGTCAACTTTAATGATTTGTTGCTGTCGGTTTTTGTTGGGGTCAACTTTAATGATTTGTTGCTATCGGTTGTTGTGGGGGTGAAATTTAATGATTTGTTGCTCTCAGTTGTTGTGGAGGTGAACTTTTGTGATTTGTTGCTGTCCATTGTTGTGGGAGCTGGACTTTAAAGAATTGTGCTGTCAGTTGTTTCTGGGAATGACACATTGTGATTTGTTGCTTTCTGTTGTGATTATGGTGATTTGTTGCTTTCTGTTATTTTCATTATTATTATTGAGGGGTGACAATGTGATTTGTTGCTGTCCTTTGTTTAGTTTTTTTTTTGGGGGGCGAGGTTGTATGTGACACTGGTTTTTTTGCTGTCCTTTGTTTTTTTTTTGGGGGGGGGGATGACACTGTTTGTTGCTGTTCTTTTTCTTTTAGGGGGTGTGTGAAAAATGTACACGCATGATGTTGGCCCATGCGAATTGTTTTGGAATGTCACCCTGACTCACTGGTAGGAACCATACACATATAATGTTGGATCATGTGACATTTTTTGGAATGTCACCCTGACTTCTTTATCTTTGTTAAATGAGCGGGTGACAAATTTTCACATCTCTCTCAACCAATCAGATCACGAAATTTTAACAGAAGGTGTAATTACAAATGTGATCTGTTGCCATCTATTGTTTTCCAGTGACACTGTGATTTGTTGCTGTCCGTTGTTATAGGGGTGACACTGATTTGTTGCCATCTGTTGTTATGGGGGTGACACTGATTTGTTGCCATCTGTTGTTATGGGAGTGACACTGATTTGTTGTCATCTGTTGTTATGGGAGTGACACTGATTTGTTGCTGTTTGTTGTTATGGGGTGACACTGTGATTTCTTGCTGTCTCTTGTTATGTGGGTGGGATTTGTTTCTGTCTATTTTTGGGAGGATGTGTGACTTGTGTCAAACTTTTGAATATTTTCAACTTCATCACAAAATCCCAGGGTCAGTTCTTTTTTTAAATTTGATCTGGAGCATTTCTAGGGCAGGGTTACAAAGTAAACATATTTCTTTACCCTGTGAATTCGGGTGATTGATGGAATAGTTAACTCATGGATAAACATTTTAGGGTCTCTGTTAATTCATTCATCCCTAGGACAAGTCATAATATTCCAGTTTGAACAAAAGAAAAAGAATTTTTGATATGACCATATTGAATGGTGATCCCTGCAGAAACTATGGTTATATTATAGACTATATTCAATAATAACACTGTCATCATTTGTCAACATTCAAGCCTTGTTCAGGAGTTAAATGGTATTTTTAGAGGTTTTTGAGGTTTTATATAATTATTACATTCTTATTCTTTTGATATGAGAATTTATAATCCTGTTTTTCATAGGAATGGCAAATTTGTTCTTTTATACAGCCATCCCTGGGAATTAATATGCTTTATCAATGTTGATTCTGATGTTTGAGATATGTTTAAGTTTTACTCTGTGTAGTTGAAATTTCTTATGAATTTCATATTTTTTACAGGATGATAAACACAAACCGAGATACGACATCATAGGTAAAGATATATGTATGGGTGATCACAAGGTAAGCTACTCTATCACACACATATTTGTAATTATATCACCACAGATACTGTTGTGTGTGTGTGTGTGTATATATGTATATATATATATATATATATATATATATATATATATATATATATATATATATATATATATATATATATATTAGTTCAACATAAGGATTCCTTATTTCAAGTCTCTTTAAATCCTGGTCTAAGTAGTCACAAAATGATTATACTTGAGTTATGAATTAGTCAATCTCTTCAAAGTCAAAATTCATTAAATATATATATATATATATATATATATGTATATATATAGATTTTGGTTTATAAAGATACCTAGAATGGCCACACATGAAGGTTTCACCTTAGAATGTAGAGAAGAGGATCAGAGGTTTTCATTTCAGTTTACTGTACAAATAATGTGATTAGTTTGCAACACCGTTTACTAACATAAATAGATAAATGAATAAATATAATGAAATAACTTATTGATCGTACCATTTATCAGTATACGATTACCTGCATCCCCTTAGGCCTACTGACATTGTTGCGGCATAGACTTACAGCAGCGTAAGAAAGACTTGGTACCAGTCTGCAAATGAAACCAATAAGGTGTTGTCACACAACTGTCAATCAAGCAACGGTCAGCTGCCAGGCAGAATTTTCTTACAAAATGCCTAATTTTCAAAATCTATTCCAGGGTTTAATATTAAACTTTGCAAGAAGTACAAGACCTTTTAGTGTGTCTGATATTTAAATTAATATATATGGATTATGTAGTTGTCACCTTATTTTTACTCAGACCTAGGTCGCATTGAGTTCTAAAAGTGTGGAGAGTCTTGTCAAATTCTGCCAAACCATTATCTTATTCTCCAAGTTCCTATAATACACTGTTTTAACATCAGTTAGTCCTGTTCACATTTATCTCAGAGAGAATGAAACATTCCTCTTCACCCATTTCAATATCTTCTGAATGCTTGTAATTACAAAAACTGAATTAAAAAGTATGGTAAACAAACATTTTATTAAAAATTGAAGCCTTGGTTTGTGTCTTTGTTTCTTGTTTCTATGCTCTGAAGCAATGTATTCAAGGTAATCATAGATTACTATGTAATATAAACAGACATTTATTGTAATTTTTTTTTATCATTTAAAATGTTAGATCTGATATCTCCTGATTAACCAAGTTCTGTATAGTAACTTTATGCATTTTGTGATGAGGTGTTATTCTTACCTTTATAACATATGATTACTTTCTCTTTCATTTATGCAGCCAGTGTATCTGTTCCTTCATCTTAAGAGGAGTCAAGGTAAATCTTTGTCTGCTTCCTCCTATGACAGTGTTCCCAACTCGCCCGATAATGTCATAAAAAAGACTCTGTCTATTAATGGTGAAACCATTACCGTCGATCACATAGATGAAATCAACATTCACGATTATGCTACCTTTGCTCAAGAGCAAGCGCTTTTACCTGAATTCAAATCTAGCATCCGCCTTAAACGTTCCTCATCACAATTAAGTAGTGAATTATCAGCACCTGATACAATTAAACGCAAGTCTTCCTTCCATGACATTGCTAAACAGGTTGTTAGCATGGAAAGAGTTTTGTTAAACTGGCCCAGGCGAACCAGCCGCCCACGATCTCGTCACCATAGTTCTTCATCTGAAGATTTCAATGAGGATGAGACAGACGATGAACATACTAGTAGCCAGTTTCTTTTGGGTAAAAATAACAACAATCAAGACTTAGATAAAGATTCCATCCACACAGAGCAATCTGAAATCTCTAAATCTGACCCTTCCTCCAAAAACTCTAGCCCCCAAAAAAGTGGTGAGGGTTCAGCTGGGGCTAGTGTGTCGCATGATGATGTTGTTTTGTCTGTGTCGTCTAACACTAAGCATGTTGAGCATGAAGTGACTAAATCGGTTGATGGAGATGGTAAATCCATAGAAGAACTGGCAGATAAACCTAGACTAGTGAAAAATGGAGAGGGTAAAGAAGCAGTTAAATCTGGAGATCAAAGGAAGAAATGCCCTTGTTCATGTGTTTTGTTGTGAGCAGTGTTGTGGTGCCCTCGGTGTCCAAACCATTCCTTTACGTTGTGAGTTTTTAATTGTTTTTAGTATAATATATTTCCTTTTGTAGTCAAAAGTGTTCAGAGTTATTCATGTAATCAAAATGTGTTCAATAAATATATATAAATATATATATATATATATATATATATATATATATATATATATATATATATATATATATACAGTCGAACCTGGAAAATTCAAATTGAAGGGTAATAAATTTTTCTTTGAAACATACAGAACATACAGTGGTTTCAAAATAACTGGGTTATGATGGTAATAAAGGAATTAAAATTGTTTCAAATAAAGTGGGATTTCAATATATCAAGGGTCAATATAAATTGGTTCGACTGCATGTATACATACCTGCGTGTATACACTGATCACTTTATAGTACGAATATTCTCTACACTTTATTTTTTGGTTTGAGGTCAATACATGTACAGTGATCCACCCAATTACTGACTTTTGTTTATTACTTATGTTTTTCCTTTGCATTTTATAACTATTTCATGTCAGCATTTACCTGTGATATTTAAATGGAGTAATTTACATCCATTTCTTAGCAATGTAATTTTTCATAGTTAATCCATTTTACTTCCAATAATTCATAGACTTTCATAGAGAATTAATTACTTGAAAGTTAAAAATTCCAGAAAACTGTCAAAAATTGGGTGATGAATCCTGTTGTAGTTATTTGTTAGCATGAGTAGCAATATGTTAGTTGTGAACTTGACACCCATTCCTCCCAGTAGATGATACATTTAGTATACTTTATTGAAGTGTATCTATGCTTATATAGAGTAAGATGACTTTCTGCTTGTACTTCTTACTGTATGTCTTTCTGTACTTCTTACTGTCTTTCTGTATGTCTCTTCATGTCTTTCTGTATGTCTCTTCATGTCTTTCTGTATGTCTCTTCATGTCTTTCTGTATGTCTCTTCATGTCTTTCTTTATGTCTCTTCATGTCTTTCTTTATGTCTCTTCATGTCTTTCTGTATGTCTCTTCATGTCTTTCTGTATGTCTCTTCATGTCTTTCTTTACCTCTCTTCATGTCTTTCTGTATGTCTCTTCATGTCTTTCTGTATGTCTTTTCATGTCTTTCTGTATGTCTCTTCATGTCTTTCTGTATGTCTTCATGTCTTTCTTTACCTCTCTTCATATCTTTCTGTATGTCTTTTCATGTCTTTTCTGTATGTCTCTTTATGTCTTTCTTTACCTCTCTTCATGTTTTTCTGTATGTCTCTTCATGTCTTTCTGTATGTCTTTTCATGTCTTTCTTTGTCTCTTCATGTCTTTCTGTATGTCTCTTCATGTCTTTCTGTATGTCTGTACTTCATTCTGTATTTCTGTGTTTGTGCTATTTTTTTATCTACTTATTCTGTATTGTCTTTTCTTCCTTCCCTGTGATTCATTTCTGTTTGTCTGTATCAATGTTTAAGTCTGTACTTGTTAAAATTCCACATCACAAACTCTACATTTGGTGTATCACTGAGACACATGGTTCATATATCACTAGATGTAGTACATTTGGTGTATCACTGAGACACATGGTTCATATATCACCAGATGTAGTACATTTGGTGTATCACTGAGACACATGGTTCATATATCACCAGATGTAGTACATTTGGTGTATCACTGAGACACATGGTTCATATATCACCAGATGTAGTACATTTGGTGTATCACTGAGACACATGGTTCATATATCACTAGATGTAGTACATTTGGTGTATCACTGAGACACATGGTTCATATATCACTAGATGTAGTACATTTGGTGTATCACTGAGACACATGGTTCATATATCACCAGATGTAGTACATTTGGTGTATCACTGAGACACATGGTTCATATATCACTAGATGTAGTACATTTGGTGTATCACTGAGACACATGGTTCATATATCACTAGATGTAGTGCATTTGATGTATCACTGAGATACATGGTTCATATATCACTAGATGTAGTACATTTGGTAGTGCATTTCACCATGACGGAAATATAACAACATTACATGTAGTACATGATGGAGAAATAACCATTACATATAGTACATGACAGAAACATAACATCATTACATGTGATGCATGATAGAGACATAACAGCATTACATGACACTGGTACATGACAGAGACATAATTTTAACATCATTACACATGGTACATGATGGAAACATAACAGCATTACATGACACTGGTACATGACAGAGACATAATTTTAACATCATTACACATGGTACATGATGGAAACATAACAGCATAACATGACACTGGTACATAACAGAGACATAGTTTTAACATCATTACACATGGTACATGATGGAAACATAACAGCATAACATGACACTGGTACATGACAGAGACATAATTTTAACATCATTACACATGGTACATGATGGAAACATAACAGCATAACATGACACTGGTACATGACATGACAGATTACATAATTTTGAACATCATTACACATGGTACATAATAGAGACATAGTTTTAACAGCATTACATGACACTTACATACATAACAGAGACATAGTTTTAACATCATTACACATGGTACATGATGGAAACATAACAGCATTACATGACACTGGTACATGACAGAGACATAATTTTAACATCATTACACATTGTACATGATGGTAACATAACAGCATTACATGTGATACAGAACAGATACATAATAACAATACATCTAGTACATGATGAATACATAACATCATTACATGTGGTACATGGCAGAGACAAAACAGCGTTACATGTGGTACATGACAGAGACATAATTTTAACATCATTCCACATTGTACATTATGGTAACATAACATCATTACATCTGGTACATGACAAGAGACATAACAATATTACATGTCATACATTATGGAAACATAACAGTACATGTGGAACAAAACAGATATAACAGCAGTACATGTGGAACATGACAGATATAACAGCAGTACATGTGGAACATGACAGATATAACAGCAGTACATGTGGAACATGACATATAACAGTAGTACACATGGAACATGACAGAGACAAAACAGAATTACATGTGGTACATGGCAGACACAATCACACTGCATTTGTCACATAACAGACAAATACATTTGATGTGTCACATGACCATTACATTTCATGAGTCACAAGACGGACAGAAGTACATTGCAAATGTCTCATGACACACACAAAATGCCTTCAATGCCACCCATAACAGAAACTGAGCAACTTTGTATGTTTTACATGGCAGAGAGAGGCCTCCATGGCAGAATGGGTTAAGCATGGTGCTTCAATCCATAAAGTCTCTTACTTCTGGTCAGCATTGATTTGGGTCTGAAATCTTGGCTGACTTGCAGGTTGTACATTTCATGTGCTACATGACAGAGATGGAGCTATGTTACAAGATTGTAATGGTATATAAGAGAGATGTAAATACATCTGTGGTTATACATGACAGAGACGGAGCTACATTACAAGTGGTATATGAGAGATTTTAATACAACTGTGGTTATACATGACAGAGACGGAGTTACATTACAAGTGTGGTTATACATGACAGAGACCGAGTTACATTACAAGTGTGGTTATACATGACAGAGACAGAGTTACATTACAAGTGTGGTTATACATGACAGAGACCGAGTTACATTACAAGTGTGGTTATACATGACAGAGACAGCGCTACATTACAAGTGTGGTTATACATGACAGAGACAGAGTTACATTACAAGTGTGGTTATACATGACAGAGACAGAGCTACATTACAAGTGTGGTTATACATGACAGAGACGGAGTTACATTACAAGTGTGGTTATACATGACAGAGATAGAGAGTTACATTACAAGTGTGGTTATACATGACAGAGATGGAGTTACATTACAAGTGTGGTTATACATGACAGAGACAGAGTTACATTACAAGTGTGGTTATACATGACAGAGATGGAGTCACATTACAAGTGTGGTTATACGTGACAGAGACGGAGTTACATTACAAGTGTGATTATACATGACAGAGACAGAGCTACATTACAAGTGTGGTTATACATGACAGAGACGGAGTTACATTACAAGTGTGGTTATACATGACAGAGACAGAGTTACATTACAAGTGTGGTTATACATGACAGAGACGGAGTTACATTACAAGTGTCGTTATACATGACAGAGACGGGGTTACATTACAAGTGTGGTGAGTATATACAAGTGTGGATGTCAGAGATGGAGTCACATTACAAGTGTGGTTATACATGACAGAGACGGAGTTACATTACAAGTGTGATTATACATGACAGAGACAGAGTTACATTACAAGTGTGGTTATACATGACAGAGACGGAGTCACATTACAAGTGTGGTTATACATGACAGAGACGGAGTCACATTACAAGTGTGGTTATACATGACAGAGACAGAGTTACATTACAGTGTGACATGACAGAGACGGAGTTACATTACAAGTGTGGTTTATACATGACAGAGACAGAGTTACATTACAAGTGTGGTTATACATGACAGAGACGGAGTTACATTACAAGTGTGGTTATACATGACAGAGATAGAGTTACATTACAAGTGTGGTTATACATGACAGAGACGGAGTTACATTACAAGTGTGGTTATACATGACAGAGACGGAGTCACATTACAAGTGTGGTTATACATGACAGAGATAGAGTTACATTACAAGTGTGGTTATACATGACAGAGACAGAGCTACATTACAAGTAGTATATGAGAGAGATTCAAATACATCCATACTTGACAGAAACAGTGCTACATTACAAGTGATATATGAGAGATTAAAATACATTTGTGGTTATACATAAGATAAAGACATATAGTTATTAGTCATTTGAGTCACTCTGATGTTCTTTAACACTCTATTGCTAGCTGTTGTTGTGGGTATGTGGTGGGGGTATAAGTTGTGGACTTCTTAATGTATTTTTAAAAACCAATGGACACATTATCTTCTGATAAAATTATAGATGTTGAAGTTATAGATAGGGAAAGGGTAAAAAATGGACTTAAAGAAGCCTGGGTCTGGGTTTAGTAGATGGGGAGGGAGGGTCACAGGTGATGATAACATCCTTTTTGTCTCTTTTTTTATCGGATGTATTTGTCCTAAGCACTTTCCTGTGGCAATAAAAACAATTGATATTTTTATCTTTATAATTATTTTGTCGCATGTTTTTATTGTGGATGTTTAGTGCAAATATATTTAAATGGTCCTTATATAGTCAAAAACAAATTATCAGTATTCATTGGTACACAAAGTCTTAATATATTTGCAACCTGTTCACTTTGGACCATAGCCATGACCAAAGCAGGGATTCAAGCAATATTATAACTGACATTCCCGTCCTTTTCCCATTATACCAATTTAATTCACTGGATATACCCTGCTTATCATACACTGATTTGTTTTTAGAAATATTTTGTATTACAAAATAATCAGCACATTATATTTTCATTGAAAATGACTGAAATTACAGAAATCAACTAGTTAAATTTATTTCAGTGGTAATTATGGCTGAAAATTGTATCAAGGGAAGTAACTCTAATAATTTTCCTTGAACAAAAAGTTATGACAAGTGAATTACATTCTATATCACTATGTGTATTAAGGATATAGTTGTACATGAAAATTCTTTGAATAGTTAGAAATGGGTATCCCTTGTTGTTCATTTGGTATTATATATTAGATAAAACAAAATTGGATCATCTAGAAAAGCAATAATAAATCTTAAATGAACATGTCATTGAGTTATTATAAAAAAAAATTATTTTTGAAACTGCGTGAATGTCATGATCACTATGATTTAATGATCAATTATATTGGCCATAGTAATGTAACACTACCTGAAATTCTACAAAACTGTCGCTGTGACATGAGCTTTTGCTCCAGATATTTTGAATTTTCTGACATTTAAACACAAATCTTTTATGATTGAAGAAAAAATCTAAAATTTAGTGTGTTATCTCGTAACAGATGTAGTTATATTACAATTCTGTTTCTGTAGTATTTGATACAGCTTCGGGGTTACTGTAGTCTTGGTGAACACTATAGAAGTCTAGCATCCATTAGAAAGTGTAACATTAAACAAGTTTGTCTGAACATTGAATATAGCACAATGAGATGTGACAAATCTGTCACTTGATAATCTGATCATGACATTGTCACTTGATAATCTGATCATGACATTGTCACTTGATAATCTGATCATGACATTGTCACTTGATAATCTGATCATGACATTGTCACTTGATAATCTGATCATGACATTGTCACTTGATAATCTGATCATGACATTGTCACTTGGTTTCAAGTCCTCCAATTATCTTCCTGTAATTTTTACACTGATAAATCAGCTCACTGTTTAACCACATATGTTTTGACGATATTTAAATTTTGATGATTTTTAAATTAGTATTTAGGAAAGTTATGAGCATACTCCATTGCTTTTTTCTGATGCACACACCTTCATGACATCAACGCAAGGATCTGTCTTTAAAACTAACTTACATAGCCTGAATATCTGTATACATCTTCAACTACCCTATGCATTCTTGTGTTTTTGAGTAACAAAAGATTGTATTATTATTCTAAATACTGCAAATGCTAATAATATATATATATTTCATCATGCGTGCAACATACATTATAATGAATGATTATTTGAAAATGATACTGTGTCTATAGATATTTACTAGTAATTTGTAAAATAAAAATCAAACACCCTGTCAAATCTATCTCTAATGCTTACTCCCACTGACAGTTTGATTTGTCACGTTTTACTGTATATCAGGATTTCAACACAAATATATCCAGCTGTGGCCATTTTCACACATTATATCAAAATACAGTATTTTCAGTTGATGTAGACCATTTCAACTTTTTAAGGGGCATTAGCTAGGTTTACCAAAAAAATAATTTCAAGTTTTTTTTTTTACTTTTACTACTTGTACTTGATGAACCATAACAAGTAACAGCTTACACGCAGGCATACAAAATCTTATATTCCTATATATTTTGAGAAAATGAGGTCAGGTCCAGTGTGGTATTCAAATACAAATAGTAAGGTATATCAATTTCAAGTGAAATTGCAAGTGAAAAAGTGACAAACCTGATATCCTAAAGCAATTTTCACAAAATATATAGGGATTTAATAATCTTTATGTCTGCCTACTTGTATATCTCATTTTTTTGTTATTGTATATCAATCTAAGTAGTAAAAAAGGAAAATAAAAGTTTTGGAGAAAGAAAACGCATGTTAATTTTCGTGTTATTTTTGGTCATTACAATCTTACATGCAATCAAATTATAGTTTTATTCTTAAATGATTTATTTTTTAAACCTCGCTGATTCAAGAACAATTTGTCATAGCTCATTAATGAAAAAAAAACCCAAAAAACAAACAGAAAGTCAAATAAAAACACAAGCCCCTTAGAAAAATGATAAAACATAAAACTGTAATCTGTACATCATAATTTTCTTTTGATATATCATTGTAGGACACTAAAAAACTGAAAATTTAAACATAATGGTTGTAAACTGTAAAAAGTCTAAATCTCCATGTATTTATACATATATTTGTTGATCCTTTGATCCAATACAGTGATTATCCTTATGTTAACACATGTTAGTTATAATACAAGTATCTTCCCTGTGATACATGAAATATGTACCAACAGAAACATACATATTTCACATTGACAAATATTTTGTGTCATTTTCATCTGAGAGTTACTTCCCTTTAACCATATATGTATATGTGTGTATGTATGTATATATATATGTGTGTGTATATATATATATATATATATATATATATATATATATATATATATATATATATATGCTTCTTATATTGTATATGCTTAAATTCCATTTACATTTGAAAATATTTTAAGGCTTTTCATGTTTTGATGTGTTATTTATATTTGAAAACTTTAAAGATGATTAAATTTGGTAATGGTATATGAGATTTAAATACAAGTGTGGTTATACATGACAGAGACGGAGTTACATTACAAGTGTGGTAATACTTGACAGAGACAGAGTTACATTACAAGTGTGGTTATACATGACAGAGATAGAGTTACATTACAAGTGTGGTTATACTTGACAGAGACAGAGTTACATTACAAGTGTGGTTATACTTGACAGAGACAGAGCTACATTACAAGTGTGGTTATACTTGACAGAGACAGAGTTACATTACAAGTGTGGTTATACATGACAGAGACAGAGTTACATTACAAGTGTGGTTATACATGACAGAGACAGAGCTACATTACAAGTGTGATTATACATGACAGAGACAGAGTTACATTACAAGTGTGGTTATACATGACAGAGACAGAGTTACATTACAAGTGTGGTTATACATGACAGAGACAGAGCTACATTACAAGTGTGGTTATACATGACAGAGACAGAGCTACATTACAAGTGTGGTTATACATGACAGAGACCAAGTTACATTACAAGTGTGGTTATACATGACAGAGACAGAGCTACATTACAAGTGGTATATAAGAGAGATTTAAATACATCCGTGGTTATACATGACAGAGACAAAGCTACCTAAGAAATATGGTTATACATGACAGAGACGGAGCTACATTACAAACTGTGCAATCTACTTGATGAAGTGAAGACTTAGGAATATTGAAATTGGTGCTTCAAAGTTTACACATCTTCAATTGTGTGAACTTTGTTGTATTCTATAAGCTGTGTGACAGTAACCATAGTGATATATTATGCTGACTACATTTGATGTTTGTATCTTTATACTTATGATCTTCTGATGTCTATTTCAGCACCAACTGTTTCTGCTCCAGAGCTCTTACAGTTACCGACAGCCACAGAAGTCCTAGTACCCAGTACACAGGTCAAAATTTCACATGTTGATACAACTAAATATATTCATATAAGACAACAGAATGGAAATTCAACACGGGTATTTCGAGAAACGTCAGTTTGATCTGAGGTTTCATATATGATCTGTTCAGCATATTATGTATAGGTAAATGTTTACATTTTGTTTTAACACTCAGTTTTGTCAATTCAGAAACTGTAATTCTACTGGGCAGCTGTTACTGTGTGCAAATTGGAGGATAAGCTATATTCATTTGTCTGTTTTGCTCCATTTATATTTTGTTGTAGAGAAAATTTGTCAGAAGTAAGTGTTGTTAAATTCGGTGTCCCTTTTTCTGTGTCATTGTGTCAATGATGGACAACATAATTATTCTGTGGCATTACATGACAACTTGAAAAAATTGTATAAATATTGTGTGATAATTATCAACATTTGATGAATGTTAGCTTTCAAGGTTATATTATTGATACAAAGTAAAGGATATGGTTTGAATGACCAATGGTTAGAGCATCAACTTCATATATGTTTTCAGCTACAAGTATAGGAATGTTTATATTGAGTAATTTTTAAACCTCAGTGTGTTAGTTTTCTGTATATAAAGTGTAACTGATTCTTACTCTAAATCAATTTTATTTCATGTCCATATATTCTGTTACTAACCATAGTGTTGTTTTAGTGTTATCTGATATATAGTTATAGACACAACCAATGTTCAGTATTGCTTACATTTTATACTTATCAATATTTGCATTTATTACTTATAGATTAACATGTCATTGATTAGTGACCAAGATTTTCTTGGAAAAAAAGGGTGGTATGAACTTTGGTATACCAAATGAAAAATAATTAGTTGAAAGTTATAGTAGAAATGAAAGAATGTGAAGTTTGGAATATTACATTTTTTTATATATACATTTCAGTTGTTTACATCTATACCTGCTTGGAGTTTCTTCTGTCTTTGGTCTTAAGGTTTGGAAAATGTTACTGGTTTGTCTGGCCACAAATTGAAGCTGCTAGATCACTTTTTAACCAGACATCTGGAATGGGTAAAGAGAAGTGAAAACACTTTAATCTGACAGGTCACTTTTCATCCAAACAAAAGGTTCCTTTTTAGAATGAATAAAGTAAACTGGGTAATATATAAATTTCAATAGTGACCTTACTAAGTATGTTTTGATAAATATTAAAAACCAAATACTTGGCATTCAGCACAACTATTGGAATCTTGCCTTTCTTTCGACCATAATCTCTTTAAAAAAAGAAATGTTGTTTCAATTCTTGAAAAGAGAGCTATTTAGTATTGATTATTCATGTAACTTGTCTGTAAGTTCATTCTGTAAATGTTTTCACGGTCATTGCATTTTAATTTTTGCCATTCAACAGAGATTGATGGATAACTAAATGACTCACTCATTGATACATGTTACAGAATACAGATTTCAACATTTCTGAGAGTATTATTTTCATTCTTTTGTTATACTCATTTACAATTTATCATTTCCATTTTCATCTATATTATTACTATTGTAATAGAAATACGAATGAAAATGAATTTTGAAAAAGGAGTCCTTTGTGGTCATTATTGCAATACTCAGTGACTAGTTAATATTAATATCATATGATTTCATGATGATGATGTTACACATTGTGATGTTAGGCATAAAACATGGTAATATGATGGCAATAATATCACTATTTTATCATGTGTCTGAAATCACCAGTTCCTAAATACTGATAATACCCTTACATTTTACGGTAGAGAAATATACTTTGTAATCTTTTCATCTGACACCACACTTATATTGACAAGATCTGTAAGCTACTGTTAAAAGCGTTATGTAGATAGATTACACATTTTATAAATTTTTGTTTCATTTATATAAAGTTAAGAGTTCTACTGTTTTATATATCCATTTGTTTACTTTGTATTATTTGTATACATACAGGGTTTGTTATATTTAGTTGAAATGATAGTGCTGGGATTATAGATTCACGATAAAACCTCATAAATGATGCATATGGCAAAGAGTTTGTTAGTGCTGTGTTGAGAAAAGTTGTTATCAATTTAAATGTTATCAAATTCAAATAGAAATCCATGTACTCTGGTGTGATCCATACTGATGGAATACATATAACTGTCAGTGTCGTTAGGTTAAGTAAATATTAAGGGGGTCAAGTTAAGTATTTTGTTTATTCTATTATGATAGACATTTTAAATTCATATTTATAAATCAAAACATCATTTGAAATATCATGATATAGATAGATGTCACATGTACATATACAAATGTGATAGCAGGAGAAAGATATGGGGTGTAATCTGGAGGATGTACATGTCACATGTACACATACAGATGTGATAGCAAGAAAAAGAGGGGGATGTAATATACACGTCACATGTACACATACAGATGTGATAGCAGGAAAAAGAGGGGGATGTAATATACATGTCACATGTACACATACAGATGTGATAGCAGGAAAAAGAGGGGGATGTAATATACATGTCACATGTACACATACAGATGTGATAGCAGGGGAAATAAAGTAGAGGATAGAGAGAGGGGAGATGTAGACTTTTCAGTATAGTAGTCATCAATTCAAACATGCTATAGTTTACCTGTCCAAAGCCAGATGAGCTAATGCCATGATTTGACGTCATACCTCAACATTATAACAAAATTTTGAGATTTCCATTTTGCAGACTTCAGCTGGTATGATGATCCTTAAAAGATTCATATTGTGTATCTTTCTCATGTGTTTACTTTTCATTTTTCAGGCTATTTTAAAACTAAGAGTACTATAGTAAATCCTGATTTTACTGCATGGAAAACCCATCAGAAATCTTTGAGTAAATAATGTTATTTAGATCCTTTAGAAATATCAATTTTTGGAACTGATTGATTAAGATAAGCTTATTCGAAGTCAAATTTCACATTGAAATAAATAACATATAGTTTTATTTCAAATTCAAAAATTAGAAGAAGCTATAGCAAAATATGTTACCTAAGGGTTTTGAAAGGAATTGTCATGTCTTATTCTATCTTTGTGAAATACTTCCTGGAACCAGTTGTTCATCTACTGGTTAAATTTTAACCCTTAATTAAATATTATAACCAAGGATTAAAATTTAACCTTTGGTTAAATTCTGTTGCTCAAAAATTGGTTAAATTAAACCATGGTTAGACCTCTGGTAAAATATGGGTAATTCAGCCAAACACTGAGGCTCAGTTATATATTTCAACCAATTAAGGGTTATTATTTCAATTTGGCTGAAGATTGGCACTGTTATCAAGATTTTAATCCTGAATTATATAACCCTTGATTACCATATTTAACCGAGGGTTATATTTAACCCTTGGTTAAATGTAACCAAAAGATCAACAACTGGGTCCTGGTGATTGGAAAAACACGGATTTTGAACTTGTTAAAGATGGTATACTTCTAACCACTCATCAGTTCAAGTTTAATTTTGGAAAAATGATGATTTTTCTTGATATTGACCAAGTGTTATTTTCCATTGTTTTTAACAAATCTTAGAAGGGATGTACAGTAAAACTTGTCTATAACGAATTGGATCTAATGAAGTCTTGCTTGTAACAAACTAGTTCAAAATCCCCTGCAATTTCCCATATAATTACCATGTTAAATATTTGTGGGTAACGAATTAGTATGTAACAAAAATATATATCTAAAGTGAATTGTTTTTTCATGCCCACCTGCAAAAGTTCATCTGCTGTAATAAATGTGTACGTATATTGCTGTAACGGTGTACTGTATGTATGTAATGTATATCTGAATGTGACTACACTACCTGGGCTCTAGTGTGACATTCGTGCTTTTACTGGTTTATATGTCAATCAGTATGTGTGTAAACGTTATCATGAACTGTTTTCAGAGAGTATTTTTGAACTAGGTTTATTCAGTCATAAGCCGGGATTGAGTTCTGATATCATTGACTTTTATTTCATATAACAAAAATATTTGTACATACATTTGATTTTTTATTACAATGAAATGTAATGTATTACTATATAGTGTTATGTGTATTTCATTGATATATGTAATTTAGCACGAATATAAAAAGTTTAAACCAGGAACATCATTTCCTGGTAGTCATCCATTAACAAAACACTAGTAAAATCTACCTGTAACGAAATACTGCTATAACAAATTTATTAAGAGGTCCCAAGGAATCCATTATAGACAGGTTTTACTGTATAAATGGGCTATTTGAATTTTAGGGATTATTCAAGAGCCTAGAATCCCAATATTAGAGTCATCTGCCTCTGCCTCCATTTATATCTCTTCTGGCTATGTTATGTGATTGTGGCTGATATTTTTTAGTGAATTTTCTTGTGAATAATTTCAAATATAGATACACAACGTGTAAACGCCCATTGTAATGTGTATGTTAGCATTTAACAAGTCTCCCTGATTGTCAGGTTTTCTATTGATTGTCATTTAGTGTACTTACATGTTGTTCTATAGAGGGTATGTACACATGGTCATATATTGTCATATATCTTGGTCATATATTGCCATATATCATGGTCAACTACATGTATATGCACCGGTCAGAGACCTGGTACTGCTTGTTCTGTTGTATTATGACATTCTGTACTTTTATCCCCAATTGTCTTCATAATTGATTCAGGTTTTATTCCTGGGGCAGGTCCCTTTCATTTATTTGTAAGAATGTCAATGTAATTATATCAGCAGCGCTTAATTAATCAGATAACTAAGTCTTATAAACATTCATTTGCATTTAGGAAAAAACTTCAAGCGGTGAACAAGTATTACATAATATCTAGAGCTGACACACACCTTTCAGACATATTTACAGTGATTTTGGAAAAGAAAAATGTTTCTCTGATCAAAATCAGTTTTTTTTCTGACAATGTATTTTTTTAATGCATTTGAAAATTTCCACAGGTCATTTTATGAGTATGAACAGGAAAAAATCCTGATTTGATACTTGTCTTTCATTGTTTTCTGAGTATGGTAGTATTAAGCTGTAAATCTAAATTGATACTTCTAAATCTACACTATATACTTAAATGCATTGACGAAAATAATATTCATTTTTGCAGAACACCAGCGCCTGTTAAGTGAACAGCATAATTTTGTGTTCTACATCTTAGAAAACTTAAAATGCAAGTATTTTATGATAAGGAAAATGACAACATATCTCTGGTTACACATTGTAAAGTGGTCTATCAAAAAAATTCAGGAACTTGAATTTGCTGGGGTTAAGAGTGTCACAATGATTAGCTTTACAATATAAAGAAACCTTTCAGTGTTTAATAGAATATTAAGAAATGAACATGTAGATTTATTCCGACATAAGCGTGGTTCCTTTTGACCTTTCTTACAAAACTCTGGAGGTTTCTATGTAACATTAACGACTGTTGTGGCATGCTAAAAGGAGACGTTGACTCCTTCTGGATACCTGGTTCCATCCTGTTTAGCATTTACAGTTGAACTTCATGTTGAGACCATTTTCTAAATATTCCATTGGTTGTATTATGGACTTGGAGTTTCGATTATCCATTGGTACTTCTTCATTTTGACTTCTCCATCAATTAAAAAGATGCATTGGTCATAAGATATATTCATATTATGATCTTGGGAATTACTTTGATGAATATCGATTTGCATTTCCTGATGCATAATATTTTGATGTCGAGGATTTTATAACTAATCTTTATGTAGGTAATCGGCAAGTGTATATGTAATGATCGGAAACCAAATATATTTGTTCATTGGTTTGTAGCATTGTGAATCATTTACTCAAATATATAATGCAATACATGAATTATGGGTAAATATTATGTAACCATGTGTGTGACATTATCCTAGAAACCATGACAATGATGACCCAGCAAATGTATTGTCATCTCTCAAATCATATCATTTAGAGAGCTTATTCAGTAAACAACCATTATCTGAAGTTGCTGTTGGACTTTGTGTATGTTGGTGTGTGTAGAATGTCATCTGAACCTGGTTCGTTATGAACATGTAGGTTTTAATTAAGATACTTTTGAGAGTGTACATTACTGATTGATTTAATAAATCAGAATAAAATAAATAGAGGAAAATTTTCAAATTAAAACTGCATAGATTTTTTTGTGTATGGGAGGTTGATCAATTTCATGAGTTGTTAGTATCTTAATTTTTGTACAAAAAATTAAGAAATATTCAGTAAACATTTCTAAATTTTTGCATTAAATTAAGTAAAGAGTATTTTACTTTAATCATAACATTTCAAGCGGTAAATTTTAGACCATTGGATGAACATAGAACTTTTACATAATGCACTTGCAATCCTTATTTTGGCATAGCTTTATCTTTTCAAAAATAATCTTGATTACACAGAATACTAATAAAAGATCATTTGATAAATAGAAAACATGCTGCAATATCAGACACAATGAAGTGTTTTTATAACCCTGCGGAAAACAATTCTTGTTATATAATATTTAAGCAGAGTTATCTCCTCCTATAGTTGACCTATTTATGAAGACATGTATAACAACATTTGTCAAGACTCAAACCTATACTTTTACTTTTATTTTGCCTTTTTAAGGTTACTTTTGTTGCTCACTATTATTAGTTGTAACAATATTGAGCTGTCATGGTCAACGTCCATTATGATGTCAAAGTAAAAAAGTAGAATTATTATGAAAATGCCTTGTATGATATCATTTGTTATTCTATCATATTTTATATTGTGATATTGTCAAACTTTGTTGTTATAAATAATATTTTATCCTTATTATATCACTTGTTGTAAACATTTCTATCTTTTATTTACTAGAGAATCTGTACAGTTTATATTTGTTTGAATGCTTGAGTGACCTCAGGCTGATACAGTGTATCTAATATACTCAGTTTTGTATCTTTTTATCTTTGCATACTGAACATTTTTGAAATCTTTGTATTTTGTCATTTACTGAATGTTTCATGTTAAAATTAGTGCAACTAAGAAATAGAAACTCTAGAATTAACATATATATATATATATATATATATATATATATATATATATATATATATATATATATGGATATGTGTTAATTTTTTACTCAAAGTTATTCAGGCAGGATTGCCCAACTGTAGGGTAAGCATTTTACCTTACATCAATTCATGTTTTTGGTACACAATTAATATAGCATAACTACACCAAATTAGAACAAATAACTAAACCGCCTATTATTCAGAATTGTTTTAGGTCAAAATTTCAAAACAGTGCAAATGTATTTTTTACATGTCTTATAAATGATAAAAATCAGAGTAAAAAAGTTCATGATTTTTTGTGACAGAGAACCATTAAGAATATAATTATACTTGAAACTTATTTTGGTAGCAATTCATTAGTTAAATCTATTCTGACGATATGTTTGTATCTTCTGCAATGGAATTAATTCATCGAGAATCTTGCATGTTATCACCTTGGAAACACACAGTATATCTGTGATGTATATAAAATAACACATGATTTGAATGTTACTCAAATATATTTCAGTTTATAACAGATCACATATCAAGTTTATTATCTACCTTTCAATGTGATCTATATTCTGTCTATGTAAGATTATCATTTATCCATCAGTCCCTGGTGTATACTGATCTTAAACACACTTCTATCAATCATGACATTTAGTTGTTTCAATTCATTTTTTACATTCATTTACCCCATTTAACCATTTTATGTATAACCTTTTCCATTCGAATTACACACACACACACACACACACACACACATATATATACATATATATATATATATATATATATATATATATATATATATAAATATATAAATTGATACAACAAGATTTTGGACTCTTTTCTATTGAAAACATTGTCACAAATGTAAAAATAAGTCCTTGTAAAAAAAAAAAAAAGTGGCTAATTACACAATCCTGTTTTTTTTTTTTTTGCTAATTTTAGCGTACATAAAATTTTAGCCCATTTATCTTTGTATTTTATTTTATTTTACAATATATATATATATATATATTCACAATATCTAATATTTCAGATATATTCATATTTTCTTTACATTTTCATGTACAATTGTTTTTTTTTATGGCCATTCATTTCCAAATCATGAAATATAACCAAGTCCTCATGATGTTTTGCTGATTTTTAAATATCCCGTGTTGTGATAAATCTAGTACATAAAGGTCATTGTACAAGCTAATTGTTTGTAGCTACACTATTTGTGCTCCTGTACGTTTCAGATACATATTGTAAAGCGTATAATTCACAAAGTTTAAACCAAATTGTATTCTATAATAGATCTTTTATGTATAAAAAATAAAATTCTTTCCAGTTACATTGTTGTTTTACCTTTAAACTGTGCTACACTTAATTCCTTAATAATTTGTTTAATACTGTCGCATCTTTGTATTAATCTGTATATCAAGCCTTTATCTATCTTGAATTTTTGTATGTGGGAATCTATATAATTTTAAAAATTGAGAAATTTTTTGTGTTAAGCAGAGGTTTCGATTTATTTGAAAACAGAAGTTAATATTGTTACTTTTAAACAAAAGGTTTCTGATTTATATGGGTTTTTGAGTACTATTCTAGTTCATACCATTTATTTTGCGAAGGCTAATGTTGTGATGTAGAAAGTGCAGAGTTGTCTCTCTTCTACAGTTTATATACAGTTCCGACATTTTGTTGTCTGGTATCAAACATAACAAATACTTATGTTTGAAAGAGGTTCAAGAGATGCAATGATGATTCTTAACGTGGCACACCTGCTGTGATGTCCTCAGAATAGTCATGACCATATTAGGTCATTTGTCAGGTTAACAGAACCATCGCCATAGATATACGTATAAATGTATTAATCAATAGAAAGTCCAGGATATAGATACAAATCCGGTAAAAATGGACAAACACGGACCACTGGAAACCAAGATGTGGGTTCAGGTTCCATGGATGAATAAGCCGGTCACACCAGCCGTGAGTTCACAGTCAAAGTCCAATGAAATACGCAAGGAGTAAATCCTCGTCACAATTGATACAGATGTCTCACCAACGAATATGCAACTCAACATTTCACTTAGTTAAACCGAGTAATCGGAAACAAGATTATCATATTGACCGTAAAATTTGCGGAACGTTGACATTAACGCGGTTTTCGATATCCCTGTGTCAATAATCTACTGTGTCAGTAGTTTACCTCTGTATATGAAATCTTCATATGTTGTTCACGCCCTGGATCATTCGTGAAATATAAACTCCATATGTGGGTGACTGATGGATATTACTACGTGGAAAATTTTCGATGGGAAAGCCGAAATTGTCGCGTTTGTCGTTTAGCTTTGTTGCCAATTTCCGGTCTGTGTCTATATTAAGTAAAATGTCTAAGTATGAAGCGTGTGTGCTTGATTCTCTTGTACGTTTAATTTCTAGTTCGCTGGGATATATCTCATTGACATATGTATGAAAACTGTCATTATTAATTGACAAAACCTTATCGATATATCTAAATGTCAAATCAAAAGACACCGATAACTTTTTCTTCGTTTGATTCAGCACTTTCTGAAAAGGAACAAGTCGGCCAATAAATAGGCACAATTGGTTCCCATAGGAATGCCGAAAGTTTATTGAAAGACCACGTCTCCGAACATTACAAATATATTGTCTTTAAGAAATTCCAGCATGTTTTTTTATATCAACTTCAGTGTATTTATGTGTAGAATCAGAGTGGTGTTGGACAAAATCAATATCCTGATATCACTAGATATTTAAATATTCGGGTACCACCTTTAGTGATAAAACAGTTGTCTATGATGCTAAAAAGTCTTTCTTTTAATTTTTTTTATGTGGAATAGTTGACTAAAGAGTAGAGAAGTCATGTTTTGATACTGTGAATTCGAGAAAAATTGTGTACCTTCAAATTTTCTAAAAGCTCTGTAGAATTTTTCTATATCCACATCTGATTTACACTGCTTCTGGAATAACCAACTGTACAGTATTGTTGAAGTTTCTCATTAACGGCTCTCAATATCTTGGAAAGGAGTAAAGATAAAGGTTTGGTAGAACATTTGCTGGATCCTGCTATGTATCTTTGCTTATATGGGGTTTTATGAAGTTTAGGTATCCGATATAAATACGGTAGCTCAAAATTGGTATCCGTTGTAGGTATATCAAATGAACGTAATACGGACACATGATTTGAAGGATCTCGTCCTTTGAAAGTGAGCTACGTGTGTATGTATGTAGTTCG
>BROG01000382.1:365000-402500 GCA_030159075.1 Atrina japonica
CCTTGGCACGCGTGGCTTTTCATACTCAAACAGTGGTACGATATATCTATAGATAAACCCCATATCAATAACAAATGAAGATTCCTCTCATTTCCCGCCATGTTAAGCCGAATACCCGGATTGTCAAGTAGTGGACGCAATAAGAACATGTCTAAGCGTCAAAATGGAGTCTCTGTTATGCGAGGGATAAATAAATTTGCTTGCTCGCGAACCAATTAACTTTCGCTCTTAAACTATCAATTTATATCTTTCAATGGTGATTTGACAATACCTGCGTAGTTTTGTAGGGCAAGTTCGAGATACTATTCTAAGATGAAGAGTTATTTTAAATATCTCATAAATTGCTACTCTAACACTTAATATGTACCCATTTATCATTAGTAAGCCAAGGAAAGGAAAAAGCATGAGAGACAAGCCGGAGAATTCGACATCTGCTGGCGTTAAAGCTTAATACAAAATCCCTTCGCTCTTTACTTTTCCAATATTTAGCGTAATCAGTAAACAAGGGACGGTGTGGCCTGTCATCATTCTCGACGTCAACGTAGTCTATTTGTAAGACAAATATAATTTATCCACTACCATTTTAATCTACTTAGTTTCTGATATACTTGACGATACAAATAAATGTATCCCTCTCCTTCCACCTAACGGAACTATTTACAAACATATCTGTTTGCTCTATGGGATAATTTAATGACGGCAGCAGTGTTTTTCCATGAATCACTTGTTGATTTTGATGTCTACATTGATAGATAGACTGAACTTACTGTTAACAAGTAAACATGTCTATGTTTATTGACAATATTTACCCAAATGTCTTCTCTAGCTAGGCATTTTGGAGATATATTCGACATTTTGAAATCTCGAATATTTGTACGCGATTAGTTTCCATGTAAAAATTATGAATTTCGCTTCAAATCAGTCCACGCCACACCACGTCTAATTAGTAAAAAAAAATAATTAAAAAAAATATATTTCTTAAATAAATAAAAAAGACAAACTATTTTCAAAGTAAATTGCCAAACTTTGAAGAAAAATGAAACAATTATTTCCTTATATATTGTTTTTATTAAGAGGCTTTTAAAAACGACATAAACATCTTTTTTCGTGATAAATATATCATTCATGAAAGGAACAAAAGTCTAAACTGTCACGCGATTCCATTTTGTGGTGTATCTGCAAACAATTTTTTTTCTATAGTTAAATATTGGTTTTACACATTTCATTAACACTTTAACACAAAAAATTAGAATGTGACCCAAACCTGGGCTTAAGGCCATACTAAACTCAAACTGGGATAAATGTCTAAGTATAAATACATGGTTGCATTTATAAAGTCAGATCTGGTTGGTGTAGACTGATTTCAATTTTAGGTGAGCATGAAAACAAACTTATGGTTTTTTTATTTTGAATTTCGACGCGGCAAAACATTTTCATAATTAAAATCCCTTATTGGGCCCGTAGATCACTTTACATTTCTACATTAAATTTTGTTATTATCATAACACTAAATCTGTGACATATGATTCATTTTATGTAGTTTTAACAAAACAGACCACAGAAGTCTCATTGTTTTCTTATTAAAAGGCGTGATGAAATCTGTCTGTTCTATTTGCAGACTTCGGAATAGAAAGTTGTCTTATTTTATTGTTACATTTACCAGTTTGTTACCAGATCCCTCCTTGACCTTTAAGAGTGACCCTCGGTTCAGTCCCTACAACATTCAAATGCATATTTGTGTCGAAAATATGATATTTAAGGAAATTGGCATTTTCAGTATCCCTATGTCCCATTACCTTTGATCCAGTGACGAAATGCAGCATCGCAAAAACGGTCTGATCATAAGTGCCTTTTACCTTTTAAAAGACAGTTGAGCATTATAACTTTGGTATGGTATGTTTATAATATTTTTATCATGTTAAGTGCTATGAACTTTGCCCTATGAAACTCAGTTTGTGAGTGGAGGTTTTGAATCAATGCCTGGAACCTCCATACAAAAAATCTTGGGTTTTTGTCAATCGTAATTAACTACTTCTGTTATGATTTTGGTCCCTCCTAAGGCTAGTCGGTACACTCAGGGGCCATGAATATGGAAGTAAACGACCCAAAACACTTATTTTAGTAAGGTCTCATAGAGAAAAGTTTTAGATACAATGTCTTTCACTGTTATGGGACTTGTTGTGTGTCCTGTGGATAGGACCATGAAGTTCACATTTTCGATGCACCTTCAGGTATTGACGTTCACATTTTCGATGCACCTTCAGGTATTGACGATAGTGGTCAAGTATGTTAAGCATTGGTCTGAAGAATAATCTTAAGAACTTGTCGATGTTAACAGTCCCGTCTCCAAATTGCCCCATCCCTCTTGACTGAATTGTACACCCAAGGACTATTGGTTTTACAATTTTGGTAGATATTGTAATTATATAGCTCATTTGTTGCAGAGTGGCAGGAAAGAAGAGATAATAATTGTTTCAATGCCATATTTCTTCAGGTGACCATGCTTAGTTCAAATAGGATCCATAGCTCTTAAGAAGAGGTAAAAATTGTGAAAATTGGTATGATAGAAAGTCACGGTTTTCCAGTGCCTATTCTTATAAAAATATTACTAACAATACCAATGTTACAGTTTTACGAAAAGTGCTCAAGGTAATCGTTTGTGTCAATAAGACTTCACCAGTTAAGCCAGAATTTAAAATAGAAATAGATCTAGAAGTTCTTGAAGAAAATGTGGTGTCATACAAGGCAAAAACAAACAAACTAAATGTAATCCTAAACCGTCGAAGAGTAACCACTGTTAAAATGATTTAGCTTTTGAGAAGTTTATAATTTAAATATTACTTTGCTGGTTCTGAAATACTAGGTACTGGTTTTATGTATACCCTCGGGGACTCAAACGGTCCACCAGCAGTGGTAACGAGCCAGTGGCTATAAATATCATAACAAAATTTGATATGTCCAACTTTTATAAGGTTGTTATTCACATAAACCAAAGCATTTTAGTAATGCTTTTTTTGAAATGAAAAAATGACGTTAATGATACTTTAAACAAAAAGGAAATATATCTGCCTTCAGAAGCATTATGTAAATATTGTACTTTAGTAATAGTAATCATGTGGCCTCACAATATATCATGACTTTTTCTCACGTAATACTAATTTTATGTGTTTTTCATCAGATTTATGGAGATTTACCACTGTTGGTCTGTACAATTGTACAAATCGACATTTTAACATTTAACCTATCAATAAAAGTTATCAGTGTGAATTCAAAATACTTTTTCCTTACATACAGCTTACCATGAACGTCTAGGATTTACGAGGCATTACGAATTAAACAAAGTTTTATATTTTCCATTTAATTTACATATCTTGTTTTACAAAATATGACATATTTTATTGATGTCTAGCGATAAAAAACGAATTAGGCATAGAAGAAAAGAACATAAATCCATTTTTACACGATAAAATTGAATTATATTAATATCAAATGCTATGCGATTTATATAATCGGCATTCTTGCATCAATATTTTTCAATTTCTAGAAATAAAACCACACTCACATGTACATCATTAGCAAAGGTAATTCGTTTCTAATGACCAATAATGGCCCGTCCTTTGAAACACGCATCATAAGAAACAAATTTGGATATCGTTAACACAGACCTTTATTTGTTGCTGTTGGCTGATAGATTTTACATTTGTGAGATTTTGGCGTACGAACGAAAGATTTAGACATGTGTAAAACACACAAAAAATTCAGCAAAGACCCCCATCAATGATTGTATTAACACGTAAAATCTTGGAAACCGTTTTGACGTATCGTCAGTATTTAAACAAGAAAAAATAAACTGCAATGTATGAGTTAACCACGTGGTTGTCATTTGTAAGATCAATTACAAGCACTGGGAAGGAACTAAGATGTCAAAAGACACTGCTTTAAAAACAGAGAATGCTTCCTTTTTGTTGTAGCTTTCTGTTGAATGTGTTTAAAAGAGTGATCGAGCATTGGAACATATTGTTTTAGGTGTATTTTTTCTATTTTTCTTGTGAATAAGGGTCCTTTTTATGAATCATTAACCATACTATGTATTCTAAGATGAAATGAGTTCATATCATGCGACATGAAATAATACAAACTTGTTTATTTATCGTGTCGTATGCTTTTACAACGTCAAAGGAAACATCAACAACGCGTGGAAAGTATGCAAAGTTCTGACTTAAAATCAAAACGTGTATATTGATTGGCTTTCAATATGTACATAAAAGAAAAGATACCATATCCCTTTGGTAAAGGTCTTGTTTCAGCGCCATAAAATTCACTAAATACTTAAGATTATCTATTATAGTATTCATTTGACTATGCAGATTGTTTTATTTTGATTTACATTTAAAACATTGGATTTCCCATCAAAATGAAAAGTAAAGAAAAAAACCTATAGCATTGTACTTCAAATTTTAATATTTATTAAAATTATTTCCGAAGTTATAATTAGACTAACGATGATTTCCATTATTATTTATATTTCTGATTGTATATGTAATATAATACAAAAATGTCGAATTGCAGCATTTTTAAATTTCACAAGTTTAATAGATATCTTTTAGCAAGACCGTATTTGGAATTTCATTATCAAATAGGCCTTTGTTATATAAACCTCATTAATATTCATATTATTATTATAAAGGACAAGGACTTTGTTTTCATGTCTTTTTTCTTCCTAATTCGAATATGAACTAAAATTTCAAATATATGCCTCCAGTAACACTTAATTTCGAAGATAAGTATCTATTTCTTTATTTTAATATATATATATATATATATATATATATATATATATATATATATATATATATATATATATATATATATATATATATATATATATATATATATATATATATTGTCGCAAGTGGAACATAATGATATGTACCGCGTGTTTCACTACTGAACAGTCATTTCCAAACTATGTGTTGCAGTCATGCATATAATTCATTAGACAAACCTCATTACAAAAGGACCATTCACTGAAATTATTTTGATAGTTTGTAGAATGCAACAGAAATTTCTCCAAGATGAGTATGTTGATGGGATACGTGTTGTAAAATGAACCGAGATAAACAATTTCGGGAGAGTTAATATTTCTATCGTAAAACTACTTGCCCATTCATACATCCTTTTGAGATTTATATTTTGATGAAAATTGAAAATTGCCACCCTCAAGTGTGACAAATGTACGTGGCTATTTCCGTTGTGTAAATGAGCCGTGAATATTGGGCTGTTTACTGCTTCACACACAGGTGTTTGATACGTCTTTGATCGTGTTAATTTGTTAAAACTGATCTATTTTCATGTACGTTCAGGATAAGATGTAAAGATGGGGTAGTTCAATAGATAAATTCTAATAACAAAAACAGTAAAATCCAACTTTATCAGAACATTCCCAATTAAAGTACGGATCATTTTAAATTTCAATGAGAAAAACTTCATTAATTTCTTACAATTTCTTCTAAGATGTATCATTAATTGTTACAATGATACATAGTAACAGAATATGCATTTCATAGCCAGCGCTATGGTGGATTGCGTCCCAAGTAGGAGCACTTTGTGTTCAATTCCCAAAATCTTTAAAATAGTGTCTATACCATTGTCAAATGATTGTCTTAAACGGGGTAAAATTTCGCTACAGGAGTGATACCGCATTGCAAAGTCTACAGTAAATGTCAAACGTCGTAGTACTTTGACTTTAACTGTTGCAATGCAAATTAAAAGAAATGTGGAAAAGAAATAAGCAAAACAACAGTTTTTGGCTATTACTTGATATGATGTTGTTAATTAATGGTTATTACTTTATATGATGTTAACTAATGGTTATTACTTGATATGGTGTTGTTAATTAATGGTTATTACTTGATATGGTGTTGTTAACTAATGGTTATTACTTGATATGGTGTTGTTAACTAATGGTTATTACTTGATATGGTGTTGTTAATTAATGGTTATTACTTGATATGGTGTTGTTAATTAATGGTTATTACTTGATATGGTGTTGTTAACTAATGGTTATTACTTAATATGGTGTTGTTAACTAATGGTTATTACTTGATATGGTGTTGTTAATTAATGGTTATTACTTGATATGGTGTTGTTTACTAATGATTATTACTTGATATGGTGTTGTTTACTAATGGTTCTTACTTGATATGGTGTTGTTTACTAATGGTTATTACTTGATATGGTGTTGTTAATTAATGGTTATTACTTGATATGGTGTTGTTAATTAATGGTTATTACTTGATATGGTGTTGTTAATTAATGGTTATTACTTGATATGGTGTTGTTAATTAATGGTTATTACTTGATATGGTGTTGTTAATTAATGGTTATTACTTGATATGGTGTTGTTAATTAATGGTTATTACTTGATATGGTGTTGTTAATTAATGGTTATTACTTGATATGGTGTTGTTTACTAATGGTTATTACTTGATATGGTGTGTTAATTAATGGTTATTACTTGATATTGTGTTGTTAACTAATGGTTATTACTTGATATGGTGTTGTTAACTAATGGTTATTACTTGATATGGTGTTGTTAATTAATGGTTATTACTTGATATGGTGTTGTTAACTAATGGTTATTACTTGATATGGTGTTGTTAATTAATGGTTATTACTTGATATGGTGTTGTTTACTAATGGTTATTACTTGATATGGTGTTGTTTACTAATGGTTATTACTTGATATGGTGTTGCTTACTTGATATGATGGTGTTAATTAATTTAATTAATGGTTATTGCTTGATAACGAATTACGGTGTTGTTCATTAACGACATATACTGGATAACGAATTACGAAGTTGTGAGCCTTTGTTGGGCGACACAGCATTCACCTTTAAGTAACATTTATCCATATTCTAGCATACTATATTATTGTCTGTATTCCTTGGGAATATAGCAGATTTTTTGCAAACAAATTATCCATAACTAATTTAGATAAATGATTGTTGTAAATTACCAAATTAAACACATTCATCACATAATCTGACAAATGAGATAATATTATCTTATCTCACCTTACAAGAAAGGCCAGCTCAATGGGACAGTATTGAATACATTGAATACAACACAGCGTCAGAGTGCTTGTAAATTTATCAATTAATTCCCATATTGCAACATAAATTGCTTTATTGTTCTCTGCTATTAGTGTATGCTCTTTGTAAATTCATCTGCATCATTAGTGGTTAATTCTACAAAACAATCCAATCCACCAGTATAATCCTTACAGTCCCTGGAAAGAATGTTTAGATTCAAAGGTCGGTATTTTACCCTATATCAAGTGATAGTTTTGAGACTTAATATGGTATTCAATGTAAATGACAAAATATGTTTACTCAGTCCGACTTTAGCTCATTGGAGGATAAATAATATGTCAAAATAGGAGTACGGCTTTCAATTCTGGCTAATACCTCCGTCACTGGTATGAAAAATTGTTTTCATGATCGTCTGACGGATTGCTAGATGAGCGTTTGCCGTTTTCATTGCTTTAAATAAATTCTTCATTACTCAGTGTCTAAAATTTGAGCCATTCGATGCCTTTGACAGATTGTTTCGTCGATTTACTTTTTCTTGTTATTGCGAAAATATGTCGTTTATCCCTATGTGAAACATCAGAAATAGATTTGAAATAAAAAGTGAACTAATGCCTTGATAAAAACGGATAAAGCCGAACATATTGACTCAATTGAAATTCATTTCAATACAAATGGCAACGTATTGAAGTGATTTCTTTTATAAACGTTTTTGAATATGTAATGTATGAGTAAACGTTTGTAAACCCTTCCTGATGACATTCTATTGTCAGAAGTCATTTTAATAATACAATTGGTAAACTACGATTCACAAAAAGATGAGATAGGTATAGCATATTCTTCTCTTGTACAGTCTTGCCCAAAAGCAGTTACCCAACTCACACACACACACACACACACACACACACACACACACATACACATACACACACACACACACACACACACACACACACACACACACATATATATACACACACACACACACATATATATATATATATATATATATATATATATATATATATATATATATATATATATATATATATATATATGTGAGATATAGTGTTTCGTCTCTAGTGTTTCTCGGTCATCTTTGTTTTTATTTTACTACAACGTTATTTTAAAAATATATAAAAAAAAAATCATGATTCTTAGACTAAACTGGTACCATTCTATTATCTATACGTTTTATACACTAGGTTTATTATATATTAAAAATATAACGTGAGATCATTGTATGGCGGTATCATCACATCGCTATAAATAAGACTTGTATAGATAAATAGTATAAACAGATAAATAAATGAATAAAATAAAAAAATATATTGTATGATTATGATAAATAACTCACCACTTCTTATATTCCTCTGTGTATTGATAACTCACGTAATTGTTCAGAATATGGTAATAACTAAGTTAATTATTTAATACACAAATAAAGACATAGGTGAATAAAACAACTCATTACTCGATGTGTTTGTCTTGTTTTAAAATGATCTTACATTACAATTCAAAGTACAAATATGATTTTTCAAAAAAATTCACATGGTTGACCAGTTTTAGAGAATTTAAAGATTATAGAACTGTTTTGGTGAAAAAGTTGTCTAAATGTCGAATCTTTTAATTTCACGTGTAGTATTGGTGCAGAAAGGTAAAATTCCATGTTAAATTCCTTGGATGTTCGAAAAACTGCTACTTTAAAACATATAGCTTGTGGCGTTAGAAAATAAACGTTATTCAACAATAATCACAACATTTGGTTTTCGGTAGGCTATGATATCCTTGCCTATCTAAAATTCCATGATGTCTTGTTTTTCTTTTTGTAAAGTAAAAGTGTCTCATTGCTGGCAAAACTATTTTAGTGAAGCGTGTTGTTTATTGTGCAATGCCCGAATTGCAACAGACCATTATAAAGCAGAGATGTAGTATGAACAAACCACATGCAAATGGTAATTATCCTAAGCCATTAAAGTCTAGATACTTCTTCAAAAGAAAATATATAACTAATTGAAAGTGCAAGCTATAGGACTGCGTGTTGACGAATAATATGAATAACGGATAAGAGAAGAAACTGAAGAAAGCCATCATGGTTTAAAATGTTTGTATAAAGTAGGAAATATATAGTAACATTTCGGAGAGTCACGCACAGAGTGGCTCAGTTAGAGCGTTAGCAAAGTTCCGACTTCGATATATATGTCAGTTCATATGCTTCTTCATCTACATAGACTCGATATATAGTTAGAGTACAGGGGTCCGTATTATTTCGACATAGACTCAATATATAGTTTGAGTACAGGGGTTCGTATTATTTCGACATAGACTCGATATATAGTTAGAGTACAGGGGTCCGGATTATTTCGACATAGACTCGATATATAGTTAGAGTACAGACTCGATTATTTCGACATAGACTCGATATATAGTTAGAGTACAGGGGTCCGTATTATTTCGACATAGACTCGATATATAGTTAGAGTACAGGGGTCCGGATTATTTCGACATAGACTCGATATATAGTTAGAGTACAGGGGTCCGTATTATTTCGACATAGACTCGATATATAGTTAGAGTACAGGGGTCCGTATTATTTCGACATAGACTCGATATATAGTTAGAGTACAGGGGTCCGTATTATTTCGATATAGACTCGATATATAGTTAGAGTATCAAGAAGTAGTAAGTTCTATGTTGTAAGACATAAGTCATTTGATCTTAAGACAAAACTTAGGACCATTTTACCAACACTGTCCCAACTCGATTCTTAAGATATTTTTCATATTTTCAATAAGATCTTGACAATTTATTATTTTTTCACCTGCTATATTTACAGCGATCGACACATACATAGCCTCTGGGTAGTCATAAAGACCTGGGAAGTCACTGGTTCTAAGTTGATTTTTTTCTTTTTTTTTGTAAAATGTTTACAAGTCGTAAGTGTGGACCTGAGACCAAGTCTAAGACTTCGGACATTTCGTTCAAACGGCTTGAAATAGACTTGAACCAGTGCACTACATATAACATTAAATCCAACTGTGTAACCATAAGATCAGAACACAGGTCAAAATATGTTGTACTTTATCTATAGCCCATGACTTCTCAATAAAAATACCAAACTTTATTTCATATCAATCTAAAAGGGAATTCTGTAGATCTGCAATGTTATGTTTCCTATTTATGGAAAATTATATTTCATAAGCCTTTGACCCTTTGGACAGTCAGCGTATAATATGTACAAATAATATGAAGAATTATACAATAACAATATATTCTTATATTTTTAAAACGTGTGGATGTCATGCTTACTAAATTGTCTGATGTTGAAGCTCAGGTAAATTTCCATCGTGATACGTATCACTTTTGCGAAGTACATGTTTTCTGAACATATATAAAAATCTCAGATAACAAACTCTACATAGTTAGGATGTCCAGGATAAAATATAAATCTGATAAAAATGGACAAACGCGGACCTCTGGAAACCAAGAGGTGGGACCAGGTGCCATTGAGGAGTACGCATCCCCGGTCGACCTGTGGCACCCGCCTTGAGTCCACGGTCAAATCCAAATAAAATACGCGAGGAACGAATCCTTGTCACAATTAGAACAGACGTCTCAACAACCGCTAACGAAACGGCAACTCACTATTTCACTTAGTGAAACAAAGTAATCGCAAAAAGACTATTATTACGACCGTAAAATTTGCGGAACGTTGACATCAATCGCGGTTTCGATATCTCTGCGTCAATAATTTGTCAATGAGTAGTTTACATCTGTATATGAAATGTTCATATGTTGGACACGCCCTGGCATATAAGATCATTTGTAAAATATAAACTCTCCATATGCGGGTGCCTGTGGGATATTACTACTTAAATATGGAAAATGTGCGATGGTAAGGCCGAAATCATCACGTTTGTTGTATAGCTTAGTTACCAATTTCCCGTCTGTGTCTATAGTAAGTAAAATGTCTAAGTATGAAACGTGTGTCCCTGATTCCGTTGTATCTTTAATTTCTGGTTTGCTGGGATAAATAATATTGGCATATGTATGAAAATTGTCATTATTAATTGAAAAAACGTCGTCAATGTAACTAAATGTCAAATTAAAGAACACCGCTAGCTTTTTCTTCTTTTGATTCAGCAGTTTCTGATTGAAGTCTGATTTGTTTGAATAAAGGAACGGGTCCGCCAATAAAGCGGCACAATTGTGTCCCATAGAATGCCGACAGTTTGTTTAAAGACCACGTCTCCGAACATTACAGTGTCTATTGGAAATTCCAGCATCTTTTTTATACCAACTTCAGTGTATTTATGTGTAGAATCAGAGTGGTGTTGGACAAAATAAGTATCATGAGAACCAATCACTTGATGTTTAAATGTTCAGGTACTACTTTTAGTGGAAAAAAAACGATGCCTTATGAACTGCAGAAAAGTTTATGAAATGAATTATTTATTCCTCTTTTAACACAAACCCAGAACATTTTTTCCAAATGCTGTGATTTTGTACCGCCATACGTACAGACAACAAGAAGGCAATGTCATAAAAGTGAACGGCTTAGTTTTTAAATATTGCCTAGGAACAATATACGGTTTTTGAATTATGCATTATTCATATATACAGTCCTATTTTAAATGACAACGTCAGACAGCGTATGTCTTATGAAGGTTTTGACCAACATCAAACCTAGCAACTACTGGCTCGACCAATATCATCCCTGGACTCTGCTGATTAGGAGGTGGTTTTTAAATCTAATGTTCGACAAACATCATCATCCATGCGGTTTGCTGACTAGGAGGTGGTATTTAATCTAAAGCTCGACCAACTCATCATACCTATAGTCTGCTGGCGAGGATGTTGGAATCCAAATCTAACACTCGAGCGACATCAGCCCTAGAGTCTGCTGGCGAGGAGATAAGAATTCGGTCTACTGGAAGAGTATTTAATCGACCGACCATCATCCCTAGATCTGCTGTATTTAATCTACGGTTAGAATGTGCTGACTAGGATTTAATCTAAGGCTCGAACATCACATAGTCTCATGATTTAATCATCGACCATACGGTACTATGGATAGAAAGTGGTATTTAATCTGAGTCCCGACCAACATATCAGGTTAGGAGGTGGTATTATTAACTCGATACGTCTGCTTACGGTTGCTGGAGGTGGTAATCGACAAACATTTAATCTAAACGCAGGTTTCGAAAAACAACATCATCCCTATTACTATAAGGCTCATCCGTACTGACTAGGAGGTGGTATTTAATCTAAGGCTCGATTAACATCATCATTAATATAGTCTGCTTGTTAGGGGTGGTATTTAATCTAAGGCTCGACAAACATCATCATTACTATAGTCTGCTTGTTAGTAGGTGGTATTTAATTTAAGGCTCGACAAATATCATCATTACTATAGTCTGCAGGTTAGGAGGTGGTATTTAATTTCATCATCATCCCTACGGTTTCTGGCTCGACCTAACGAACCAACAACATCATCATACTTACGGTCTGCTGGCTAGAAGGTGGTACCAACATCATTAATATCCCTATGGCTAAGGAATACTCGACGAAATACAACATTATAGAATTACTAAGGTTAGCATCATCATGCAGGTTAGGAGGTGGTATTAATACATCATCATCATCCCTACGGTCTGCTGGCTTGAAGGTGGTATTTATCTAAGGTTCGACCAACATCATCATCATCCCATCTGCTGGCTTCAAGGTGGTATTTATCTCCGTATCCCTACGGTCTGCTGGCTAGAAGTTGGTATTTATCGAAGGCTCGACCAACGTCATCATCATCCCTAAGGTCTGCTGGCTAGAACGTGGTATTTATCTAATGCTCGAACAACATCATCATCATCCCTACGGTCTGCTGGCTTCAAGGTGGTATTTATCTAAGGCTCGACCAACATCATCATCATCCCTACGGTCTGCTGGCTAAGAGGTGGTATTTAATCTAAGGGTATTTATCTCGACAAACATCTATGGTATCATTACTATTCTTTGTCTGCAGGTTAGAGATTATTTTATTATAAAATGGTTGGTATATATCTAAGGCTCGACCAACTCAGTTCATCATAATCGAGACAACCCTACGGTCTGCTGGCTTGAAGGTGGTATTTAATCTAAGGCTTCGACAGAATGGAAACGAAAAGTGTCATATTAATCATCCCCTACGGTCAATTAGTGGCTAGGACTGGTGTCTCAAATATTTTTATCTATTGCAAATAAAATAAATAGTTATTTTATAGGCTCGAACCAACATCAGGTCCCATCATCATCCTACGGTCTGCTGGGTAAAAGGTGGTTAGGATTTATCTAAGACCAACATCATCTTGACCTAGAAGGTGGTATTTAACATCATCATCATCCCTAAGGTTTGCTGGCTAGAAGGTAGTATTTATCTAAGGCTCGACCCACTTCATCTTCATCCCTACGGTTTGCTGGCTAGAAGGTAGTATTTATCTAAGCCTCAACCAACATCATCATCATCCCTACGGTTTGCTGGCTAGAAGGTGGTATTTATCTAAGGCTCGACCAACATCATCATCATTCCTACGGTCTGCTGGCTAGAAGGTGGTATTTATCTAAGGTCAGACTGAAACGAAAGTACGTAATCTATGGTATTATAAATACAATATTCTTTGTTGCATATTAGTTACTTTGGTTAGAGATTATTTTATTATAAAATGGTTAGAGAGTATTCTACCTATAAATACGAGCGCAGAGCAGCACTCAGTTCCCAGTTTTTCTCAGACGGCTGTCGAGACAACAAGGACAAATTATTCAGGGTAAGGATGGCATCTGAGTAGCTTCTCTTTTCGAACAGTGTAGCTAAACCTGTATCTGAGTAATGCTTTTGAAAAGTACAGGTCTTGGCTGCATCCCAGCAGAATGGAAGAGCGAAAAGTGTAATAACGCCAAATATTAATCATCCTTTTTTTTATCCTGTTTATGTTCCTTTTAGATTATTTGTTTGATTATTTTTGACAATACCAATTAGCCATTTAACTTTGAGTGATTAATTTGATTACCAGATACTGTTTATTTAGACAAGATAGTCTCAATATTTTCTCATTCTAATATATGTATATATTGCAAATAAAATAAATAGTTATTTTATAGGAATATTTACTATGAATATATAAGAAGTAAGAACCGTAGTGTGACGTCTCGTAGGTCCGTTACATCATCATCATCCCTACGGTCTGCTGCCTAAAAGGTGGTATTTAATCGACAAACATTATCATAACTATAGTCTGCAGGTTAGGAGGTGATACTTATCTAAGGCTCGACCAACATCATCATCATCATCCCTACGGTCTGCTGGCTAGAAGGTGGTATTTATCTAAGGCTCGACCTACATCATTATCATCCCTACGGTCTGCTGGCTAGAAGGTGGTATTTAATAAAAGACTCGACAAACATTATCATTACTATAGTCTGCAGGTAAGGAGGTGGTATTTATCTAAGGCTCGACCAACATCATCGTCATCCCTACTTTCTGCTGGCTAGAAGGTGATATTTATCAAAGGTTTGACCAACATCATTATCATCCCTACGGTCTGCTGGCTAGAAGGTGGTTTTTATCTAAGGCTCTACCAACATCATCATCATCCCTACGGTCTGCTGGCTAGAAGGTGGTATTTAATCTAAGGCTCGACCAATATCATCATCATCCCTACGGTCTGCTGGCTGGAAGGCGGTATTCAATCTAAGACTCGACAAACATCATCATTATCCCTACGGTGTGCTGGCTAGAAGGTGGTATTTAATATAAGGCTCGACCAACATCATCATCATTATCATCCCTACGGTCTGCTGGCTAGAAGGTGGCATTTATCTAAGGCTCGACCAATATCATCATCATCCCTACGGTCTGCTAGCTAGAAGGTGGTATTTATCTAAGGCTCGACTAACGTCATCACCATCCCTACCGTCTGCTGGTTAGAAGGTGGTATTTATCTAAGGCTCGACCAACATCATCACCATCCCTACGGTCTGCAAGCTAGAAGGTGGTATTTATCTAAGGCTCGACCAACATCATCATCATGCCTACGGTATGCTGACTAGGAGGTGGTATTTATCTAAGGCTCGACTAACATCATCATCATCCCTACGGTCTGCTGGCTAGGAGGTGGTATTTATCTAAGGCTCGACAAACATCATTACTATAGTCTGCAGGTTAGGAGGTGGTATTTATCTAAGGCTCGACCAACATCATCATCATCCCTACGGTCTGCTGGCTTGAAGGTAGTATTTAATCTATGGCTGGACCAACATCATCATCATCCCTACTGTCTGCTGGCTAGAAGGCGGTATTTAATCTAAGGCTCGACCAACATAATCATCATCCCTACGGTCTGCTGGCTAGAAGGTGGTATTTATTTAAGTCTCGACCAACATCATCATCATCCCTACGGTCTGCTGGCTGGACGGCGGTTTTTAATCTAAGGCTCGACAAAGGTGGTATTTATCTAAGGCTCGACCAACATCGTCATCCCTACGGTGTGCTGGCTAGAAGGTGATATTTATTTAATCTAAGGCTCGGACCTACAGGTGGTAATCATCATCATTATCATCCCTACGGTCTGCAGGCTAGAAGGTGGTATTTATCTAAGGCTCGACCAACATCATCATCATCCCTACGGTCTGCTAGCTAGAAGGTAGTATTTATCTAAGGCTCGACCAACGTCATCATCATCCCTACCGTCTGCTGGTTAGAAGGTGGTATTTATCTAAGGCTTGACCAACATCATCACCATCCCTACGGTCTGCAAGCTAGAAGGTGGTATTTATCTAACGCTGGACCAACATCATCATCATGCCTACGGTATGCTGACTAGAAGGAGGTATTCATCTAAGGCTCGACTAACATCATCATCATCCCTACGGTCTCCTGGCTAGAAGGTGGTATTTATCTAAGGCTCGACCAACATCATCACCATCATTACTAGAAGGTCGTATTTATCTGCAGGTTATCATGGAGGTGGTATTTATCTAAGGCTCGACCAACATCATTATCATCCCTACGGTCTGCTGGCTTGAAGGTAGTATTTAATCTATGGCTCGACCTACATCATCATCATCCCTACGGTCTGCTGGCTAGAAGGCGGTATTTAATCTAAGGCTCCACCAACATCATCATCATCCCTACGGTCTGCTGGCTAGAAGGTGGTATTTATCTCAGGCTCGACATATATCATCATCATCCCTACGGTCTGCTGGCTAGAAGGTGGTATTTATCTAAAGCTCGACCAACATCATCATCATCATCATCCCTACGGTCTGCTGGCTAGAAGGTGGTATTTATCTAAGGCTCGACCAACATCATCATCATCTCTACGGTCTGCTGGCCTGAAGGTGGTATTTATCTAAGGCTCGACATATATCATCATCATCCCTACGGTCTGCTGGCTAGAAGGTGGTATTTATCTAAAACTCGACCAACATCATCATCATCATCATCATCCCTACGGTCTGCTGGCTAGAAGGTGGTATTTATCTAAGGCTCGACCAACATCATCATCAACCTACGGTCTGCTGGCTAGAAGGTGGTATTTATCTAAGGCTCGCCGAACATAATCATCATCCCTACAGTCTGCTGGCTTGAAGGTGGTATTTATATAAGGCTCGACATATATCATCATCATCCCTACGGTCTGCTGGCTAGAACGTGGTATTTATCTAAGGCTCGACAAACATTATCATTACTATCGTCTGCAGGTTAGGAGGTGGTATTTATCTAAGGCTCGACTAACATCAGCATCATCCCTACTTTCTGCTGGCTAGAAGGTGGTATTTATCTAAGGCTCGACAAACATTATCATTACTATAGTCTGCAGGTTAGGAGGTGGTATTTATCTAAGGCTCGACCAACATCATCATCATCCCTACGGTCTGCTGGTTAGAAGGTGGTATTTAATCTAAGGCTCGACAAACATTATCATTACTATAGTCTGCAGGTTAGGAGGTGGTATTTAATCTAAGGCTCGATCAACATCATCATCATCCCTACGGTCTGCTGGCTAGAAGGCGGTATTTATCTAAGGCTCGACCAACATCATCATCATCCCGACGTTCTGCTGGCTAGAAGGTGGTAATTATCTAAGGCTCGACCAACATCATTATCATCCCTACGGTCTGCAAGCTAGAAGGTGGTATTTATCTAAGGCTCGACCAACATCATCATTATCCCTACGGTCTGCTGGCTAGAAGGCGGTATTTATCTAAGGCTCGACAAATATCATTAATATAGTCTGCAGGTTAGGAGGTGGTGTTTATCTAAGGCTCTACAAATATCATTACTATAGCCTGCAGGTTAGGAGGTGGTATTTATCTAAGGCTCGCCCAAGATCATCATTATCCCTACGGTCTGAGGGCTAGAAGGTGGTATTTATCTAAGGCTCGACCAACATTATCATCATCCCGACGGTCTGCTGGCTAGAAGGTGGTATTTAATCTAGGACTTGACCTTTATCAGCCCTGAGTCTTCTGACGAGGAGGTGGTTTTTATCTAAGGCTGATATCGCATGATACCAAAGTTACCAAAGTATCCATGTGACTGTCACGAGATTAACCAACTAGTGACTGAGATTGTCTTAGAGTAGTGTATCCATGTGAGTGTCACGAGATTAACCAACTAGTGATTGAGATTGTCTTAGAGTAGTGTATCCATGTGAGTGTCACGAGATTAACCAACTAGTGATTGAGATTGTCTTACAGTAGTGTATCCATGTGAGTGTCACGAGATTAACCAACTAGTGACTGAGATTGTCTTACAGTAGTGTATCCATGTGAGTGTCACGAGATTAACCAACTAGTGACTGAGATTGTCTTACAGTAGTGTATCCATGTGATTGTCACGGGATTAACCAACTAGTGACTGAGATTGTCTTACAGTAGTGTATCCATGTGATTGTCACGGGATTAACCAACTAGTGATTGAGATTGTCTTAGGGTATTGTATCCATGTGAGTGTCACCAGATTAACCAACTAGTGACTGAGATTGTCTTACAGTAGTGTATCCATGTGACTGTCACGAGGTTTACCAACTAGTGACTGAGATTGTCTTAGAGTAGTGTATCCATGTGATTGTCACGAGATTAACGAACTAGAGGTCGAAATTGGCTGACATTTGATTGTCTCCATTGAGCGTTAGGGCAATTTAGACAATAAACAATTGTGTTTATCGTATATAGTCGAGTGTCTCTATGTATGATTCATGACATTTATCAAATAGTGATTAGGTTTGCTTTGGAGATGACTCTCCCTGTGTAAGTAGTGTACATTACTTTGAGAAGAATGTTTTCATGTCATTTTCAGGATATTGTCCAATCAACATGTCCATTTGTTTATTTTTTCATATTTAACAAATTGATGTTGTTTGCGATTGGCTAATCAATTAGTATATTTTAGCTGAGTGTCTCAATATTAATGTTAAGTTAACAAATCAGCAATCGTGTTTTGTTTTCTTGTAGTGTCTCCATGTACGACGTGAAACAAAATTGACCAATCAACAGGTGTGTTTTGTCAAAATGTTGCATAGTTTATCAGTCTCCTTGTCACCTCCTGTCAAACAATATTACCTCTATTATACCTGTATGTCCATTAATGTCAACTTGATCATGTATAATTGAAATTTTTATGATATCCATGTACTTACAAAAAAGTTAATGGTAGAAAATCGACAAAGCTGTTTCTTGATTTATTTTCAAATACTTCAGATTCAAATAGGGAATATTGAATTTATAGTACATATTATCATTTATTCCGATTATAGACAAATTCATGTATGGCTGTATAATTACAAAATCGACGAAAATATACATGTCAGAATGTTAAAGTTTTGATTTATCAGTTACTGTCACACGTGTACGTTATTATCGGCCCACAAAACCTCTCATGCTCTTTAAACGGCTTTATTTAGTACCATCCCCGCGTATTAAACATGGTTGCCTTTTGAAAATTTTGTGAGAACTAAAGTCATTAGCTAAAAAGGGAAAGTAGAAATTGATGTCTTTATGAGTTACGAGAATTTACTGTGAGAATTTCAAGCAGTTAATCGTATTGTTATTTTCCGGCACAAATTTATTATTGAGTAAATGAAAGAACCGGCAAATGCTTATCGCATCGCAGATTTAGCCTGGAAACGGCTACGAATCGTTCGGGTATGCGAACAATAAATCAAAAAGCAGGATGAATGTAATCTGATAAAGTATTATCACCACTGTTGTTATTAACATACATAATTGCCTCATAAACATCTGTTAGGATAGACGCCGTTTTCTTTTCTAGGACTTTGTAGAACGATCATTTTATCACGCTTTTACCCCTAGCAAAATATATTGCTATATCATATTGTCATGGACGTAAATATGGATTTGAATTTATAAGTAATATACGTAAGGCCAGGGAATATGAGCAAATTACCATGCTGAAATGTATTTATTTGTTACGATAAACCAACGCGGATCCAGAGGTGTGGCATTTTTGTGTTATTTTACCATTGAAACGACGAATCTTTTATTATATGAAAACTTTTTGCACTTATCATTATCAAAATAATAATAATAATAATAATAATAATAATAATAATAATAATGATGATGATGATGATGATGATGATGATGATGATGATGATGATGATGGTGGTGGTGGTGATGATGATGATGATGATGATGATGATGATGATGATGATGATGATGATAATAATAATAATAATAATAATAATAATAACAATGATAATAATAATGATAATGATAATACAATGATGATGACGATGATTATGGTGATGATGATGATCCCCACAATGTTATCATGAAATCGATGTAGTAAAAACAGAAATGCAAAAGGAATTCTTAAAATGATAATGCTGACGACATTGAGGATGATGGAAATAATGAAGTTGACGATTATAGATATCTATATTTGGACGACCACTTGAGGTTGATGATGATAATATTGTGAATGATATATTCCACGAAAGCAATATTAGTTATTTAGCAATCAAGAAATGGTTCTTTTCAGCTGTTACATCTAAAAATATATTAGATTTCATTATAAAATTGAAGGAATAGTTCCAACTAATAGTATTTTTCGTTGGCAGCAAAATAATATATGGTCTTTTTGTCGATAGAGGAATTATCGAAAACGTATCCCAAATCATTATTTTGGTTCTTAGCTAATTATTCGCCTATTTAATTTACAATGCCACGGAATAACCGATGGTTAAAACACATATGATCAAAACCAATGATGAAAAAGAATACTATCATTCTCGTGAAGATGAAGATTAGATTTCCCATGGGGGTCTCAATGAATTAAACCACATATTATAAACATTAACACAGATAACTTGGAGTTCTGGATAAATATTGTTTAATGTTACATTTAATTAACATATAGGGGAAATAGATTGTATCCCTAATGGTCAATCCCAAGCCAGTTCTTTAACGATGTGATGTAGTTAACACAACACGTGCAGTCTTGTCATTTGAAATGTATTACGTCCTGCACGAGAAAGAGAAATAATTCTTGCAATCAGTTTCATATTATATGTTATAAACTTCGCCACCATTACATTAAACAAAATAAACTACAAACATATTAACACAATTTGTTCTTCTTAATGAAAATGTATCTGTGTGTAAACCGAATCATTTATTTAATTATTCGTATCCGAACTATAATTAGTGCATCATCAGATTCTTTTGATTGTATTAAGGTCTAATTGGTTGATTAGGACATTGAATGTAATATTTATTGAAATTTTATTTTAAGAAACTGAAATGTATTTCTCAAATAAACTTCATACCCTCAAAGGAATATTCAAAAGCACTAGACAATATATATATATATATATATATATATATATATATATATATATATATATATATATATATATATATATATATATATATATATATATATATATATATATATAAAAACACAAATACATAATTACCAAGACACCTATAAACTCACCATGACCCGGTTTGGTTTCGAAGTCACGACCAAGGGCACCAATCGCCTGGTTCTCATGCAAAACAGCCAAACTCACCAGTCCTTCTACGCATTCAGAAAAAGAAATGTTTCGATAAAATTTTAGGTTCTGAACACGAGAACTCGTCGGATAGTTCAATATGTAATGATATTTATGCTTTATAGTATTTATATGTATATAAATACACGCATTTACGTAGAAAGTCATTAGTAATGATTCAAAAACATTAACAGTGTTGCTCATTTGAATATATGTCCCCTATTTATATTTAACTATGACGTCATGAATTTTCCTTTTCTATTCTTATATTCCAAATGCCCATCGGAATTATTAAACAATTTAAAACAAATACAGCAATTATCAATTACAGAATTGTATCCTGTAAAAACAAGAGAATATTATTCATTTTTGTATTAATCTTAATATGAAAACTTTAATATCTAACATCATGGCTACGTACATAAAAGAGGTAAAGGTATAAGAATTAATCAGTGACAGTTTGAATACATGCCAGTTCTGGCTTTTGTGGATACTGCCAATACAACTGCTACAGTTATCAATAGGACTTTCGTTACTGCAAAAAGGAAATATGTCGCTTGATGACATTTGGGTTAAATGTATTGAAGCTATTTCAATTACGTCTCGGTCAAGATTTACTTATGGAACTGTACATAGAAGTCAATACAATTTGTTTGACATCTTTATAATGCTAGATCACATCACAAAAGATAAAATAGCCTAGCTGAAGATATTCCTTATCTTATTGGCTTGATATCAGATTAGAATCAATTCTACTGTGATTGGTCAAACCAATATATATGAAAGTTATACATCATAATCATATTTACATGAAATCATCAATAAAAGACAAACATTAATTGTAGCAACATCAAGACACTGCCAGGTAAAAAATAAACCAAAATTTTATATTTGCACACATTAATGTTTTACTAATTATTTGATAACGAATTTCACTGTGTCGACCGTAATCGATATAAATAAGACATGTTGCCTCTTTGTATGAAAAAAAACCCTGCGTCTTCAATGTCAAATCTCTTTTCCGCTGCTGGTGGATCATTTGAATCCTCGAGAGTATACACAAACCAAATACCTGGATTTTCGATACCAACTGATTATTTTATACTACATTGTAAAGAAATATTTCGAATAGATAGTACCGTTTAAATTCTAACCACCTCAAAAGCTTGGAATCATGTTTTTAGAGTGGTTTCTGTATGAGGGTTTTTGGAATACATTTAGTGTATTTCTGGCCTTGTATGATACCACTCTTTGTTTTTGAACTCTGCATCTGTTTTAAATTCCAGCTCAATGGATGGATTGTCAGAAACGATCGCCTCCATCATTTGTGTTGGTCTGTTTACAAAACTATAACTTTGGTATTATGTTTATATTCCCACTCGTCTCCGTCTTGATTATCAATCGAGTTTTAAAACAAAGAAATGAAGTTATTTGTTAAAATTATCATGATCCAACTTTTTGATAAAACCCCTGGTAAATAAAGAAGTGGGAACATAATAAAAGTAATAATGGTAAAATATCATTAAATAGAATATTTTATAAAATTTTTATAAATACTTTAAATCAAAACAAATTTCATTGTTAATGTCTAAATTACAATTACTGTTGAAATGAGTTGATTTGACGATAAATAATGGCTTAAAATGGGGGGGGGGGGGGGGGGGGGGGGGGGGGGGGGGGGGGGGGGGGGGGGGGGGGGGGGGGGGGGGGGGGGGGGGGGGGGGGGGGGGGGGGGGGGGGGGGGGGGGGGATTGATGCGCACTCCTATGTTCTAGTAACTTCTGTCTGTTATATTTTGATGGCTGTAAACGAAATAACGAGGTGGCATCGGCACACAACGTGATTATAACCGAGACACAATAGGCGTCAACAGAACAAAATGGCGCTGATCGTCTGTCTTTATTTGTACAAAATGAAAGGAATTATGGCAAAATATTCCATTTATCTGTATAAACTGGACACGACAGAATTCAACAACACAAAATAGAATTCACTTTAGATATGCACCTGGACACAACAAAAGTTAACCTTATAAAATGTCATTGTTACTAGAGGGCTTACTCACGTGACTGCAACTAGATTAAATATATCATTTTTAGCAATTCTGCATCAATCTTCTTGCAAATTATATCAGAAGTTTCAAAATCTTCTCAAATTTAGTAGATATTATGCATTGTTTATCATTTAAAGCAAAACATTTAGTTTTCCTTTGGAAAGTCATATCAAATACTAAATACTCTTTTTCTGTCACGGATACAATAATTCAATTCTTCCCCAATAGAACTGAAATATTATAACTATACTTTCAAAACATTGTTCGCCAAATTTTGCAACATTTAACGTAATGCTTAACTTTGCACTCCAATATGTGTGTATGTATGTGTGTGTTTGTGTGTTTGTGTGTGTGCACACACACACTCTCTCTCTCTCTCTCTCTCTCTCTCTCTCTCTCTCTCTCTCTCTCTCTCTCTCTCTCTCTCTCTCTCTCTGATTACCTGTTTGACAGCTGAATTAATTCGTCCTTATAATATATATATATAATATATATATATATATATATATATATATATATATATATATATATATATATATATATATATATATATATATATATATATATATATATATATCAAAGGCATTTGACTCCAGTTATTTTGTCGTCCTAAGGTTAAATAAAATAAAGAGTAGATTTTCTTTGGAAAATTTGATACATTGCTATGCTGTTTTGTTTGGAGTAAATGCTAGCTTTCTTCTTTGATATTTTAGACACATAATATCAAACAATCCGTGTATTCAAAGAGAGCATCCGGATGATATGAGCTTTTACCATTACAATGTGCTGAAAACGACACGTGTTGTTGACGCGATCAATTCTTCCTAAATAGATGATTTATTGCCCTTTTTCAAGATTATTAATTGTTAATGTCGATTGATACAAATTTAGAATGGAAGTAAGGGACAGAGGAATTGATAGCTCAATCAATAATGAGTTCTCCGCGTTTCATCACTGAGATTGACTTCAACAAGACGAACATTGACCAAACATTGATCAAAGAAAGAAAATGCGTGTACCAGTCAACATGAAGACTGAACTGTCTTTTCCCCTTAATATTTCAGACACGGAAATGTTTGCAACAATTAAAGCTACATATTGGAAGCTAATATATAACTTCCGATATTTAATGATAAAGGCGTTACTGTGATTGATTTAGACAAATGTCACGAGATTAACCATGGCAATGTCTTTTGTAAAAAATCATATACCATTATTACACTGTTACTGTGCTATACCGTTCATATGAATTAATTCATCTTAAACTAGCTGTGATATAGTATAGGACCAAAATCTGTTAATATCTTAAACTAGCTGTGATGTTGTATAGGACCAAGATATGTTAACATCTTAAACTAACCGTGAAGTAGTATAGGACCAAAATATGTTAACATCTTAAAATAGCAGTGATGCGGTATAGGACCAAGATATGTTTACATCTTATCGTGATGTAGTATAGGACTAAAATATGTTAACATCTTAAAGTAACTGTAATGTAGTATAGGATAAAAATATGTTAACATCTTAAACTAATTGTGAAATAGTATAAGACCAAAATATGTTAGCATCATAAACTAGTTGTGATGTAGTATAGGACCAAAATATGTTAACATTTTAAAGTAGCTGTAATGTAGTATAGGACCAAATTATGTTAACATCTTAAACTAACTGTGAAGTAGAATAGGACCAAAATATGTTAGCATCTTAAACTAACTGTGAAGTACTATAGGACCAAAATATGTTAACATCTTAAACTAACTGTGAAGTAGTATAGAGCCAAAATATGTTAACATCTTAAAGTAGCTGTGAAGTAGTATAGGACCAAAATATGTTAACATCTTAAACTACTGTGATATAGTATAGGGCCAAGATATGTTAGCATCTTAAAGTACCTGTGAAGTAGTATAGGACCAAAATATGTTAGCATCTTAAACTAACTGTGAAGTACTATAGGACCAAAATATGTTGTGATGTAGTATAGGGCCAAGATATGTTAACCTTAAAAACTATGTTAGGACCAAAATATGTTAACATCTTAAAGTAGCTGTGATGTAGTATAGGACCAAAATATGTTAACATCTTAAACTACTGTGATGTAGTATAGGGCCAAGATATGTTAACATCTTAAACTAATTGTGAAATAGTATAGGACCAAAATATGTTAGCATCATAAACTAGTTGTAATGTAGTATAGGACCAATATATGTCAACATCTTAAACTAACTGTGAAGTACTATAGGACCAAAATATGTTAACATCTTAAACTAACTGTGAAGTACTATAGGACCAAAATATGTTAACATATTAAACTAACTGTGAAGTACTATAGGACCAAAATATGTTAACATCTTAAAGTAGCTGTGAAGTAGTATAGGGCCAAAATATGTTAACATCTTAAAGTAGCTGTGAAGTAGTATAGGACAAAAATATGTTAGCATCTTAAACTAACTGTGAAGTACTATAGGACGAAAATATGTTAACATCTTAAAGTAGCTGTGAAGTAGTATAGGACCAAAATATGTTAACATCTTAAACTACTGTGATATAGTATAGAGCCAAGATATGTTAGCATCTTAAAGTACCTGTGAAGTAGTATAGGACCAAAATATGTTAGCATCTTAAACTAACTGTGAAGTACTATAGGACCAAAGTATGTTAACATCTTAAACTACTGTGATGTAGTATAGGGCCAAGATATGTTAACATCTTAAAGTAGCTGTGAAGTAGTATAGGACCAAAATATGTTAACATCTTAAACTACTGTGATATAGTATAGAGCCAAGATATGTTAGCATCTTAAAGTACCTGTGAAGTAGTATAGGACCAAAATATGTTAGCATCTTAAACTAACTGTGAAGTACTATAGGACCAAAATATGTTAACATCTTAAACTAACTGTGAATTAGCATAGGACCAAAATATGTTAACATCTTAAAGTAGCTGTGAAGTAGTATAGGACCAAAATATGTTAACATCTTAAAGTATCTGTGAAGTAGTATAGGACCAAACTATGTTAATATCTTAAACTACTGTGATGTAGTATAGGTCCAAGATATGTTAACATCTTAAACTAACTGTGATGTATTATAGGACCAAAATATGTTAGCATCTTAAACTAACTGTGAAGAATCCAATATGTTAAATAAAACTAACTGTGAAGTAGTATAGGACCAAAATATGTTAACATCTTAAAGTAGCTGTGAAGTAGTATAGGACCAAAATATGTTAACATCTTAAACTACTGTGATGTAGTATAGGGCCAAGATATGTTAACATCTTAAACTACTGTGATGCAATATAGGGCCAAGATATGTTAACATCTTAAACTAACTGTGAAGTAGTATAAGACCAAAATATGTTAACGCCTTAAACTAACTGTGAAGTAGTATAGGACCAAGATATGTTAACATCTTAAAGTAGCTGTGATGTAGGATACGACCAAAATATGTTAACATATCGAATCATATGAAAATCTAACTTATCCGAAGATGTTGGCTTTGTGTGACGCAACACTTTATTATAAAAGTCAATAAAATATTTGTCATATGATATGTATATCTATAATAGCTGACTCCTAATAGTAGATGTTTGTAGTTTAAGATTTTAAATATTATAAACACAATACCAAAGTTGAAATGCTCAAGACGATATTGTTTCTGTCAATTAGACTTCATCAGTTGAGCTCCGATTTGAAAAGTATGTGTATTTTCGAAAGAGAAAGTAATATCATACAAGGCCAAATAATATCTCTAAAAGTATAGCCAAAATCCGTCTGAGAGTAACCACTGTAAAAAAATGACTATCTTAGCTTTAGACAATTTTCGAATTTAAATAGTGTTAATAAATAAATATATCTGAACAGAAAAAATGAAAAATAATTATATAAATAAAAAATGTATCTACAATTGTTTTAACCGCTTAATGTATATAAAATGACGAAGTTTGATTCACAACTAGTTATTCACTCTTACAACGGCTATTGTGTTCTGTATTTCGTACTGTTACTTAACCAAATGTTATTGATGAATTGTTTAAGGTATCCATTGTATGAAAGATTATGTTAAATTCAGATAAATCTGACTTTATTTTTTTCTTTTGAATTTAACGTGTTAACGTTTAAAAGTTCAGTGCAATATCTTAAAATAAGTTTTCTTTAGATGTAAGTCTTAAATTTGATATCAATAAAATATCTGTGAATGATTATTGTCTAAAAATTATCAAATAATCACAACAACTATGTTTTTATGTTTAATGCCATCGAGATTTAACTCCAGGATAAGTGCTTTGGTGAGTATAAATCCAAAATAACAGTGTGCATTTTTTTCATCTTCGATATTTGGTCCCTAAAAATCTTATATCTGTACATGGGACATACCTATCTATCATAAGATATAATCATAATAGTACCTTACCGGGCATCAATGTTTTACCTTTTATACAATAGATACCTTAATAACATCCATAGCATTCACATCAAGAATCCTACAGTATACATGTACTTTTAAGCCGATTTATAACAATGCACTGAATGTTTTCATTCATTACTTCTTGATTTCAACAAAGCAGTAGTAATGTCGAGTTTTGGGGTACAGTAAATAATTGTTGTAGCATACTGATTTAATTTGTCACAGGTATTCTGTAGTATGCTATATATTTTGTTTAGTTAGTTCAATGTTATATTAATATTTTGTCTGTACTTATTAGTGCCACGCCCCTCCGCTATTGCAATTATTATTATTATTATTATTATTATTATTATTATTATTATTATTATTATTATTATTATTATTATTATATTATTATTATTATTATTATTATTATTATTATATTATTATTATTATTATTATTATTAATATTATTATTATTATTATAAGTAGTAGTAGTAGTAGTAGTAGTAGTAGTAGTAGTAGTAGTAGTAGTAGTATTAGTAGTAGTAGTAGTAGTAGTAGTTGTTGTTGTTGAGTTGTAGTAGTAGTAGTAGTAGTAGTAGTAGTAGTAGTAGTAGTAGTAGTAGTAGTAGTAGTAGTAGTAGTAGTAGTGTTTGGTTTTTTGCTTGTTTTTTCTTTTGATGTTTAACTTCTGTTTCTGCATTTTGTCACTCCTGTTTTTTTTCAAATCAACTTTTTAGTTACTATTGAACACAAAACACTGAATAAATGCATCACAGTAAAAGGTGAAATGGCTCTTATATCACAACACAAACTAAATACCCATGTTTCCTTGTAGGAAATACTTAAATATATTTTTCTTTTCCAGACTTTTATAACAAAAACACAGTTATACTGCTTGAATCACTCTTAAGAACGTATGGAAAACAAGCGCAAACATTGATTAACCCTTAGGAGTAGCATGGTATTAATTTATTCCAACTGAAAATAGTCACAATAATGAATGTTTATCTGAGCAACATACCTGTATAAAATGAAGAGTTCATTTCTTCCTTTATACATTGACTACCAGTTTCAAAATATCCAAGCAATGAATAGCCAACACAGTGATAAATTAAGAAATCTTGTTTTATTACAGTAAGTTGAACATTTCTGAACAAAATAATGAACCCCCTGGATTCAAATGTAAGGTAAAGGTTTTAACATTTATCTTTTGTAACTAGGATTTTATTCTTCGGGAATTAAGCAAGTAACAAACGGATTGCAAGTGATGAAATGTACATAAATATAATTTCAAATGAATTACACATTAATGTTTTCAAATATCAACATAAAATGAAATGAATCTGCTTCGAACGTCATATGATATTTCATAATTGTTCACGCATGTACAAATATCTTTAAGAATTGAAGAAGGGCGTCAATTTATGGACGAAATATATATAGACATGTATATGATTTTCCGTGTTAATAAGTTTAATATGATAATGTTCTGTTTTTTAATTCACTCTATATATTGTATTCACAATTATTGACATTGACGAACCGATTTAATTACACTTATATTTACTTCTAATAAAAAGTCTGACAAAAATACAATTGCTACAAAATCCATGAAATACATTTACTTTTATCCGAAATGTAATTCTTGGGGCTAATTTTGAAGATCGCAAAAAACTTAAATAATTTCATATCATGTGACGAGGCACTTCAGAAAAACCAAGATAGCTTCTCCAGAGGCTGGCAATGCGTATTAATGTATATATGAAGATGGCGTTCATTACACAAGTCCATAAAAATGTATATTGCTAGGTAAAAATGTTCTGAGGGACGTTATGTTATAACTACCGACGCCATCTACCCGAACACCTTATAAGTTATCTGCCCTTTGGCAAATTCGTTAGACATTACATTAATTCTAATCTACCAGATATTCCTGCACAAAAGCTATTTTGACAGTCGAGCTAATGTACTGAAACGTTGTTTCATTAAGTCTACACTGGCTAAAGCGATATGCTTAATCAACACGCTAATAAAATATATTGATAAATAATATTGCCTCTAATCAAAATCTGAAAATTAATAAAGTTTGTAAGCACATCAGTCACGTCGAGCAGTGTACGAAGATCATAACTCAGAAGCAGAAAAAATTACAGATGATAGAGTTTATCTATTTGTCTAAATCGTTGAACAAATAATATTGTAGCAGTTATGATTAAGTAAATATTATATTTAGCACAGTTTGTACCACGTGCAATAAATCACACTAGTCAGATACTAAGATCTTTGTCGTTAACCTGCATTAATCTGATTCCTGTCTATATTGATTCGTACTGGGTACAGCGTTTCTGTGTCTGTTAAATATATGTATCTGTAGTTATGCTCTGAATTATATCACATGAGTCGTGATGAGAAAAGACAAGTATAAATAATCATGACGTCACTAAAAATAGTGTTCATGTGAATACCATGAACTTGAGATGAACATAGAATTGCACTACAGAAATAATACACAGTTTGTATTACAATATAAAGAGTATGGATACTGGTGTTGATCGCAAAGAAGTGTAAAAGACAACAATATATAAACATGGTCAAAACTGGACAAACACTGGACTTGGAGAAAATACAGAAGTAAGACCAGGTGTCACAGAGGAGTCAGCAACTCCTGCCGACCTGTCACACCACTCATTAGTCAGAAGTCAAATTTAAACCAAAATGTATCAGAAATTGGTTACCATAATCGATACCGAAATATTCAAACATGATACAAACGTTAATATATTTCAGACTGGGCTAATTTACAACAAAAATCAGAGAATGGAAGACATAGAACAAATGTTCGAATAATACATTTGTTAAACATGTACAGACAAAAATGTCGGATTAAATAAAGTATGAATTGATATAGTGGATGGCTTCAGTTAAAATCTAGTCCAATGTTTTTCTAACAAAACGCTCAAACTGAATTTGAAAAGGTGTATCCCTTTTCTGTTGCAATGCCAAGATAAGGCCTTTTCAAAAGTCACTGTGATATATTGATAGCAGAGCCGTATATCTAAGCCCCTGTCTCACCCGGTATACACTAATGGCAGGATACATGGTACTCACGACTAATGCCACCCTTTAAATTTCTGTTGTAACTTTCGTCATTTAAACGTTAAATAAACAGTCATAGGATTTCAAAGAAACCGAAATAGAAAAATGATAAGATATGAACTGACTTCATTATGTCTGGCATTTTAGGGGGCAGGATAAATATCATTTGAACACTCGCCTCAAGCAACCAGGTAATAAATTAAAACCATATTGCACGTTGTAGGGATATTCTGTTGATATACAAGAAAATATGCTCTCCTAGAAGGAATTTCGTGAATAAGATTAACATCTAATGACCAGTTTAAATAACTATTCTATGCTGGAATTAGGGAAGACAACTCGGTGTGCCTACATTGAAACGATTTAGGAGATTTGTCCTTTGTTTATCAGAAACTGAAACTAAAAGTGTGAAAACGTGGATAATTCCCCAATCAAATAACATCCGACATAAAAAAAATCAATAAAAGAACTGGAATTAAACTATTTTTTTATCATACTACTTACTGAATTTTTTTCACAAAATGCCATTTACAAATAAGTCATGCTTCAAGTGAGTATACCCCTGTATGTATTTACATAACAGATTTGAAACTGAATCTGAATGCATGAATAAAATAATATTATATTTGATAACTTAAAGTATAAAATGCAAGTATGTAATAAATTTTGCAAACGTCAAATACACACAAGTAATATCTATTAAGGTCTTATATCTGTTAGTGTATCGTTCTAAAGTAAATATATTGATGATTACCTATGGTATATCATTTACTCATTAACGTATTATACCTGATTTGTAGAAAAGATACATTATTCAGCATTGCTACCTACAAAATATGTTTCGGACAATTTCATATAGGAGCATTTTGTGAAATTCAACCAGTTTGATGTAAAAGGATTCTGGGCAATGATCTGAGTCATGTTTCAGAAATCTAATCATTCAAGAGAAGAATTGTTAATGCCACAAATCTGCTGTAAAATTCTGAATAATGGAGCTGACAAATTCTAGAAAAATAGCCTGATAATTCTACTGCATGTTCCAAATTTGGAGTAATAATTTCCCAAATATCGGAAAGGAGGTCACATATATAATTATCACTGAAACTGCCATTGAAGAACTTTCAAGAATGTACAGAGCTGTTTTTGGAAACAAATGAAAACATAATGAACGTCTGTATTTAGATATATTGTAAATTGATAGTTGCTGGAAGGGTACCCATTGGTTTTTATATTTTGCTGATGTTTTAACATAAATTTACGAAACAATTTATACAGACAGATATGTGATATTTTTCGATACTTTGGTTCTTGCAATCTACATATTATATTACATCGTCCCGTTGTTTCTGTTCGCAATTCAAAGCATTAGAGAGTGATCATTGTGTTGTTTTAGGATTTCAATTTATTGTAAAATGTATTTTCAATGATAAAACAGCGTTGACAATAAATCTAGAACAACACAATCTAGTTTTACTTTCAAGTGTCCGTCTTTAGTTTGTCACTGGTGTAATGTTACCAAAAGGTAAATTGTTTACCATAGAAACAATTCTATAATTGGACAAAATGTTTAAACATGTCATAACTTAAGTTTATCGAGAGAGTAACTGTGCATGTGGTTACTAAAACGATGTCGTATCATTGCAATAATGTTCCAATCTGCTTTATCCATTTACATTGTAATGCTGAACGTATATATCGAGATTAAAAATCAAATCATTCGTATAATGCTTTGTTTGATTCTAGATTTACTTTCCATAGTTTCGGATTCACATAAATTGTTCAAGGAGAGATACGTGATAGATTGTGCAGTACGGGATATCTGATTTGTAAGTGAGAAAATGTTTATCTGGACAAGGTAGATTTTCAAATCTAAGAGAAATTGAATTCTGCTTTCGTTGGTAATGATTTCTTTATAGATATATTGCTTGACATCAAGATAATACGTGGTATAAAGCTATCTATTCTACAAAACAAAGAGTGATAAAGCAACTGTAAAGCTTTGTTTTAGATCCCATGCAAGGAGCTAGTCACGGAAATAGCACAAAACACCTCTTACCAATGTTTACAATTGCAAAAGTGGATTATTAAGCATAGAGAGTTTACATTCCGCTACCCCTGTCAAGGGTGCCGTGAGCCGGCTAAACATTTGAAAGGCAAATCTTGATAAATAGAACAGTAATGAATACAAGCTTTTATCTGTCAATATTTGGTGATATATCACGGCGACTTGGTCGCTTGTTTCAGTACTATGAAAAGATACAATTCTTACGTTCTATGGACTGGCGGTTGAGGGTAAATGTCGAGGTTGTTAGATTTGAAATGTTTCTCAAATTCACTAAATGTGGACTTCAGAACACTCATTTTCAAATCTGAAAATACTTGTTGTTTGATTAAGGTTTAAACCAACGCATGCGTAAATAACTTGGTTTTCATGTATCAATGAAGTTATAATATTTGTTCGTCCTTAACATGAATCATTGCGTACATCATACACATAGATACAAATGTCTGTAAATCCGTATATGATTGAGCATAAATTGCAAATCTCTCCTTTTCTTCTCCCATTTGAAATTGACATGACTTCAGTTCTAGAATAACTGTATATTGATAATACTGTTTCCATATCAATTTCACAAAACAGTTTCCATAATGTTTCAGCATGTAAAATAGTATGCTGAATTTATCATCCCTTGATGAACAGGATATAAATTCGGAATAATATCATTAAAATAATAACATTATAGTCTTGATTTTGATACAAATGTAGTGATTTCGCACAATTTCCAGTTTGAAATGCAGTCAACTGTGACGCATCTTGCTGATTCATCAATTATCCATGAAGAAATCATTACGCGATCCACTTCCTGTCGGATGCGTCGTCGTCGCGCGGCTTTCGTCGTGATTACTTTACATCTGAGGATCAACATTTCTATTGTTCCTAATCACACTTGATTTGTTTAAGATGTTAACGTGTTTTGACACTAATATTAGCACTAAGATTCAATATTGCAATTTTGAAGTTCTGAGATTCGGCGGAATGGTTTAGAGCCCCGCTTGTTCTAGATACTCAGTAACGTGATCACGTAATTTACTACTGTCTGAAGACTGCTCATCATCCATATCAGAGTTGTCATCTAGATCCTCTGCTTGTTCCTGCTTCTTCTTTGCTGTTGCCATCTCTGCCGCGTGCTTCTTACGCCATTTTGTCCTCCGATTTTGAAACCATACCTGTATAGGTACGAGAAGGAAAAGAAATATTACTTAAATCAGGTTTAAGAAAACCTTCAGTAATGTGTTGGAACAGGTAACCTTTACACAAAACAATTGCAGGAGCCTGTAAATTAAAAACAACATAAATATATATCTTACAAATAATAATAATAATAATACTGATGTTATCCTTATATTATGATAACAATAGTAATAAAAATGATGATGATGATGATGATGATGATGATGGTGATGATGATGATGATTATGATTATGATGATGATGATGATGATGATGATTATGATGATGATGATCTTCGAGATCAACAATAGCAAACACATGCACACGTGTGCGACAAAAATGGATATCGCAGGAATACTTTCATCGTATATATATCATTATCGATTTCACCTGAAAAATTATTCATAAAACATAATAGATAAACTACGTGTCAATTTTATTTTGCAAAGATACATTTCTAAAAAGAAAACATTTTTTCCTGTGAACTATATTTTTTGAACGCATGAATAAAAGTAAACAAATCAAGGATTACACATTTCAACCTGAGTTTGCAGTTTAACAGTGGTATATCTCGTACCAGATTTAAGTGGATTGAAGTTCTCCTTTATACTTAGATGAGGGATAGTTTGTAGCATCCACTATATTAAAAAAAACCTGATGAATTGGAAATTGCAGTTGTTTTGCTATCGGTCATCTTTAGTTTGGTGTCTTAAGTAAAGGAAATGACTTATTACGTCACTTTGCAAAATATTTTGTGCTACTTCATTCATGGTTTGCAAATTTTGGAATAATTTAGCGTTCATAGTCAAAGTCCAATTAAGTGCAATTCCCAAGCGTACTTAAACTTCAGGAATTGTCTCCTTACACACACTCCCTCTCTTTCGGACTCAGAACATCAGTAATTATCTCTTTATCCACGCTTTCTCCCACTCGTAAACAAAACACCAGGGATTGTATCATACTCAGAACATCAGCGATTGTCTCCTTACCCACCCTCCCTTCCATTCCTACTCAAAACATCCGGAACTGTCTCTTTACCCACCCTCCTTCCAACTTAAAACACCAAATCTGTTGTGTTATCTGGCTGTATTTTCGACATTACATTTGTTTCACAATCTTATTATAGTGACAAAGGTGATTCACTCAACTAGACAACAATTTCTTCCAATAAGGCACCTTTGAGTCGGTTCAAACGAATGAAAGCTTTAAATTTAAGATTCAATCTTAAGTTTCAACCAATAAAGAAACAATATTATTTACACATGTGAAGGTTTGACAAATAAAAGTATTTACAATTTGTGCATAATCGTGGGGTGACAGGGTTTAACTGCTTTTTACAAGTATTTTATTTGAATGTCTTATTCAATTCGTGCGGATGGTAATGCGATTAGCTGATAGTTAGGTATACTAATGCAGCGATTTGCCAATAAATATTACAATAAAATGCAAACAGTTGATTTATCTTAGATAAGTGCGAAGTGATAATAAAAGAGGTGATTGTTGAGGTACTGCGAAGGAAAAGTGTTACAAATGTATATATCAGTAGTTCATAGATCAGATTGTTGATATCAGGACTGACAATTGTTTTGATTTTTTTATTGAGCTTTCAATACATAGGAGAAATGTGTATTGTTTTAAAGTCATTTTGATTATCGCGATTATAAATGCATTTGACAGAGAACTATTAATTTTGTAAATAGTTTCTTAGCCGTTGACAAATTCAATTTTAAAGGAAATCCATAAAATCTACCACGATATATATTCACCGATTATAGCAGGCAATTGGTCAATAAAATCATTCACAACATTTGTTTATTTTTTTATTTGTATATGAAAATGATACTAATAAATCATTGTGTTGGACCCGAGTTCGCCATCATATATATTTATAAAAACAATATTATAGATAATTAACATACAAAACATGCAGATATAACATCGGCAATAACTGTATGTCTATGATTAAGATGTATGATATAAGATTTCCAAATAACATGCAGAAATAAGATTAGCAATAAGTGATCGTCTAGGATAATGATTTTTTAAATAAGATTTTAAGATTAGCAATAAGTGTTCGTCTATGATAATGATTTTTTAAATAAGATTTTAATTGCCATAAAAATCATCGTCGGAAATATCCCAAAACAAGTTAAATACATTTTTAAAACACGTAGTTTTGTCCTTAAAATATTTGTTTTTCAACATTTGTAAAACAATATATAATGTTCACCCGAATTCTTTTCACGACAAAGAAAATATAATATATATATATTGTCAGAAATATCCAAAGCGAAATAGACATGGTTAGTTACTTAGTTCCATATTTAAATCATTTGTGTAGGAAAAGATCAATTTAACTAAAACATTCAGTTTAACAAAACATATTCAGTCAAATTAATAAAATCAAAATTAAGCTTAATTATCCACTTCATTTGGTTACACTACAAAATAAAATTGATGAAGTTCACCTAACGATAAGGCAAAAGACATGATTCAAAATTTGCGAATCGTACGTCGAAAAGAGGCATAAAAATGCGGTCCTAAAAAAAGAGAGAACATGAAAGGTATGAGCAACACTACCAGAAGACTTTAAATTGTCACATTTAATTGGTTGCTTTGCAAACTCAAAATGTTTTTTATAATTCCGTGGAGCAAATAAAATTATTAATCGATTATTTTAATACGTAACCCATTGGTGTATCTTATTTGATAGACACTCATTTTTGTATAAGTATCACTTGTAATATTCTTTAATATTTCTTGTATTAGTCTCGGATCTCTAGTATTATTCCCCTAATAAAACTCAACCAGCAATTTACCTAAAAAGACACATACAAAACTCATTTACACTTGTATACACGCATCAAATGTTGTATAGTGCTCCCATGAAATGTAGGAATTAAACGTCGAAGTTTTGTTTTAAAGTTAATTGAAATTGAATCAAACACTTGGTAACAGTTTTCTTTATAAAATTGTCGTTGAGTAGCCTTACCAGCAATGTATATGTCTCTTCTGAGAAGATAATGGCAAAGTTATATGCCTAGATGAGTGGTTTACAATAAACATAGCGATGCACGATATTTGCCCCACCTTCCCTGTCGCTTAACCGTCAGAGACACAACGACGAAGGCCAAGTGACTAACGAGTTTTCAAGGAGAAATGTCGTGTTAAAGGGATTTTATTAATTTGTTATAAGATTAATACCCCGTGTAAAACATTTTACCTTGCTAATATTAAGGTTTGAATAAACTTTGTTCTGGAATGTCCGCCACTTTGCTACTTTATTAGGAAGTTTTATTTTAACCAAAACAAACCTGAATGTACAAACCTTGTATTAACGCGTTTTGACTTCGAGAGAGAGTTTTGCAACATGATTCCCCGAAACGTATGACAAACAAAGTATGCATGATTTTCCCGTTACACTGGCATGTGCTTGCTCCCATTACAAAGCACACACAATATTTATATACATGTATAAAATTATACGAAATCTTATGTAAGTAATTATCAGAGTTAGTACCATCAAACTGGGTAAATATCGAAGTTTAACCAGTTTTGTATTATATAAAATTAAGGTATTCCTTCAC